>JADBJO010004409.1:173449-199321 GCA_016801955.1 Conus betulinus | reverse complement strand
TCGCCCCTGTAAATGACCTATTGCCCTTGTAAATGACCTATTGCCCCTGTAAATGACCTACCGTCCCTGTAAATGACCAATCGCCCCTGTAAATGACCTATCACCCCCTGTAAATGACCAATCGCCTACCGCCCCTGTAAAATCACCTACCACCCCTGTAAATCACCTATCGCCCTTGTAAATGACCAATTGCCCCTGTAAATGACCTATTGTCCCTGTGTAATCAATCGCCCCTGTAAATTCCCTATCGCCCCTTTAAATGCCCTATCGCCCTTGTAAATGACCAATTGCCCCTGTAAATGACCTATTGCCCTTATAAATGACCAATCGCCCCTGTAAATGACCTATTCCCTTTAAATGACCTATTGCCCCTGTAAATGACCTACCGTCCCTGTAAATGACCAATCGCCCCTGTAAATGACCTATTGCCCTTGTAAATGACCTACCACCCCTGTAAATGACCTACCACCCCCTGTAAATGACCCTTGCCCCTGTAAATGACCTACGACCCCTGTGAATGACATATCACCCCCGTAAATGACCTCGCCCTTGTAAATGACCAATCGCCCCTATAAATGACCTATTGCCCCTGTAGATCAATTGCCCCTGTAAATGACCAATTGCCCCTGTAAATGACCAATCGCCCCTGTAAATGACCAATCGCCTGCACAGTGTGAAAGCAACATGAAGCGTGTGTTTTAGCGCTGGTGTTGGTGAGTGTGTGTCCTGACATACTGTACTCCTCTGTGCTCACTGTCATTGTGACTGCATACCATGTCATACAGTACTGTACTGTCACAGTCAATGAAAATGTACAATATGTCGTATACAGCATTTCTTTACTGTCGCTAATAGTATCCACCATATCATGTACCTGTAAATTGTCACTTGTCAGTATACCCCATGGTACTGAAGACATTTTAAAATCATTTACAATATGACCATACACTATGTCATTCATACAGCACTCCTTTACAGTCACTGTCAATACACACCAAGGTGTGTAGTGCTTGTTTACAATTGCTGTCAGTAGGCACCATTTTGTACAGAAGTGAACACTTACTGATGGTGCAAGTAAACACCGAGTCACACAGTACTCTCGAACAGTCGCTAATAGTGCAAGTATACACCATTTTATACAATACTCGTACAGTCTCTGGCAGTATGAGTAAACACAATGTCACAATTACTCTGCCATTATTCCTGATCCTATCTGTACATAGTGCAGTACCTTTGTTCCTGGCCTTCTCTGTACACACAGCACTAACTTTGTATCTTGTCCTTCTGCACATAGCACACTTGCCTTTGCTAGAGGTGACACATGAAGCACTCACCTTTGCTAGAGGTGACACATGAAGCACTCACCTTTGCTAGAGGTGACACATGAAGCACTCACCTTTGCTGCAGGCGACTCACACTCCACACTCCTCTTTGCTTGAGGCAACAAACATAATGCACTCCCCTTTGCTACAAGCGACACACACTCCCCTTTGTGCACTCCCCTTTGCTGGAGGCGACACACATAGCACACTCCCCTTTGCTAGAGGCGACACACATAGCACATTCCCCTTTGCTTGAGGCGACACACATAGCACTCTCATCTTTGCTACAGGTGGCACACACAGCGCACTCGCCTTTGCTGGAGGTGACCTTCATTCGTGGCCCAAACAGTTCCTGGATGGCCCGGCTTTCAGCCGCATCCCCAATGGGTGTGGATGTGGCATGAGCGTTGACATGGCCCAGATCTCCAACTTCCACCTTCCGTCTTTCATTGCTGCCACCATGCAGCGCCGCGCTCCGTCGCCCGACTCCGAGGGTGCTGTGATGTGGTAGGCGTCGCCTGACAGACCATAGCCAAGCACCTGTCCCACAATTAAGAGCACTGGTCTGTCAATAACGTCTGTCACTGTTTTGTCACGGCACTGGTTGTCAATTGTCAATACATCTGTCAATAGTTTGTCAACAATACTCATCACCAAATGATAGCACTGATCTGTATATAAGTCACCACACAGATCACTGATCTGTCAACAACATGATAGAGCGCTGATCTGTCAATAGTATGTATTATAATAAATGGTACTGATTTATCATTAACAATACATGCAATCACACATGTCAATAACACATAACAACAACAATAACACATGTTGACAGACTTGACACTGATCTGCCAAGGAGACCTGTCATGACAAACATCACCAATGTGTCAGTAATACATGTCACCATGCACACGATGATGAGCCAGTAACATGTCAACAAAACATGACACTGATCTGACATCACGCATGTCCGAACGTCATATCATTTTACAAAAGAGGGGACAGCTCAAGGACAGCTCACACATAAGCCAGGCAGCAATAAGATGAACACAAGTCCTTGTGCTAAACCCTCTTTTACCTTGACTAAGGATCATGGTGTATATCAGACTGTACTACCTGCTGACTCGACAAGAGCAGGTAGTCATTTTCAGGCTCAGAACAGGCCACAACCTCCTCCTGAAACACCATCTATTCATTAAACTCCGCATCGGCAACACAGAGCAGTGCCCCTGCAGAACAGGCAGCCAGACAACAGAACATCTGCTGCAGTCCTTCCTGCTCCACCAAGCGCTTCGAGTGAAAACCTGGCCCGACCCAATACCAGTGGCCCGGAAGCTCTACGGAGGACTGGAAGACCTGCAACGTACTGCCACCTTTGTTGAGGAGACGGGGGAATCCATCTGAAGAAATGACGAATGAGACAACGACATGGTATATACATCTGAATGGTGGGCACACCTCCTTTGCCCTGTGCAGTAGATATATTCTAAAGCTGAATTTTACCTTCCCCGTCCTGACAATAGATCTTTATTTTTCAATGTTGACAGCCTAGCCATCTGCACAGGGCCACATATATCATCAGAACTGAAACCAATCCCAAATGCTATCAATTATTTGCCCCTTGTTTTGGGTATGTGTAGGACTTGATAAGTTCACCCACACTGGATCGTTTCTTCTCTGTGAACAAATCCAAAATAACCAATTTGACGCTTGAAATATACTGAATATTATATATTAGAATTGACAATAGAAAACTCATTTCTTGAAGGCCTCAAAATACCACCAGATAGAAACGAAACAAACCAAAAAAAAAAAAGACAAAATTTCAGCAAAAAAAATTCAGCTGAAGAAAAGTGACAAGGAACGTGAAGTGAGTGTCTTATTACAAGGCTGGACACTCACCTCGCCCAGTATGGTGGCTCCTCTCTGTCAGCATGTGACAGTTCCTCCAGCACCACAAGCCCCGCCCCTTCCGACATCACGAACCCCTCACGCTGTGCGTCAAAGGGTCGTGAGGCTTGCTCAGGGCTGCGAGTACACACACACCTACAATTTTACTGACATGTTTACTCACATTCATACCTGTGCGCACACACACACACACACACACACACACACACACACACACACATATATGCTCATACACCAGACACAGGTATGAAGAGACAGATAGGTTACTGATATATGTAATGAAATTATTCCAGAGAGGTGGTCAAAAGTGTTTACAGAGCTAAAACTCTGTCTGGTTTTCATCGAGGGGAATTCCCCCGGGGATCTTTTGTACAGATAATTCCCCCTCCTTCTGGACATTCTGTGCTAGTAATGTCCCCTTTTCCTTTCGCTCTCAGTAACTGTCTCCTCCTTCACTGTACTGTCGTCTACTGTCCTTTCTGTCTACCATATCTTTTATCTATCTTTTCCCACAACTTCTTCCCACAAACTTCTGCACTAAACGAAGTCGAAGTGAAACTGAATACACTCTCGAGTATAGTATGAGTATCCCAACAGGGTAAAACGAGTTCACATGCAACCAGATACTGGAACACTGAAGAAAGAAAATCGAGGGGAACGCCTATACACTTTTCATTTGATTTTCACAAATTTACAAAACTTATAAGACTTTGAAGCTTTGTTAAGCCTTTCTCTCTTATCTATCAAATGTCTACATTTGATGCTAGGCCCTCTGTGTTTTTTTCCACTGTCACTAACATTTTCTGTGGTCACATTCTGAGGATATCTTTATCGACTCAAAATCTAGCAACATTTTGATACATAACATAATCTATTTTCATTTATGATCTTTCGTTCATGATCAGTATAAAGTGTCAAAACCCCATCCAATAAACAAAGTTAGCACTAAAATGTCTGAACTAGTAAGAGTTAAGAACGTTGGAAGATTAGCGATCATATAAAGAATTCATTGTACATGTATATACATGTGTAGTTTGTAGATGATTTTGTGTGGCCTTTAGGGGGGAAGGGGGGAGGAGAGGGAGGGGCAGTGAAGGAGAGAGGGGGGGGAAGGAACATGATTTTTTTGCCTTATGATTGACATCCCAGATGGAACCCCATGTGATCAGTTGGACTGTGACAGAACTAAAATCTAATTGCAGTCCTCAAGAAGCATCAGTTGCTCGTAATGGAATATGAGGAGTCCTAATCACTCCATCCTCCAACCTGTCATTGAAACTGGTGCTCAGCGCCCTCATGCGAGCAAAGCCAGCCAGGGCCAGGGGACCAATGCAAGCCTCTGCTCCCCCCGCCAGCATGACGTCCGCGTCACCATGGCAAATGAAGCGATAGGCATCTCCGATAGCGTGTGCCCCTGTAGTGCAGGCGGTGGAAACGCAGTGGTTTGGTCCCTGACAACACATTGTTACAGTTAATTACGACGTTACCAACAACTATGATGCTGCGATTCTCAAAATTTCTTTCTTTCTTTCTGCGTACGCAGGCTGATACTCCTGTGGACACTGCATGTATAGACAGGCAGTGGGTTTTGTGTGTATGACCGTTTTTATCCCCCCAACCCACCATTAAGGCAGCCATACTCCATCTTCAGGGAGAGACGCATGCTACGTGTAACGCGTCATCTATACAAACGGCTTAACTGACCTTCTCTTCCAAAAGTTGGTGATGGGATTTTACTTGTGTGCAAGATGCTGTGCATGCGTTCACACACGGAACCTCAGTTTATAGTCTCATTTGAAGAACTGTGTGGGGAATGGAGTCGGAACCAATTTAACTCAAGGAAAAAATCCCCTTGTACCGAAATTCAAACTCGCAACCCCATGGATCACAAGTCCGGCGCTCTACCAACTGAGCTATTCCCGCCCCTGATTCTCAAAATAAATGCTACTTATTCACATAAAACACAGGTTAAAGGAATGAGCCTGCCATGCTCTGAAAGACACCAGCTGACAACTTTTTTTCAAAGCATCTCAATAAATCACTTTCAAAGTCATGTAATTCATTTTAAAGACCTACTAGATTTTCATCTGCAGCTGGGAAAGGGATATCACCCTAACCAAGGAAGATCTCAAACGAGGCTTGGAAGAGTTTTCTGTTTGCTTGTGAAATGTCAAAAGATCTCAAAAGCACAAAGGTAGCATTTGACATTTTAAGTCTAGCATTCCAGATCTAAACAGCACTCATATGCAGTGCAGCAGGGTCAGACTCCACAGCGCTTTCAGTAGCACTTCACTTTGCCACCATGATCGATTAAAGAAGACACAAGTCTTGCTGTTTTTTTGTGTGATTCCATCTTGACCTGCAAAAAAATCAAAATGGCCACCATCATAACCAACTGATGGGCAATCATCTGAAGCGATTTTTCTTCCACATTTTTATCCCCCTCTTTACTGAACTTGGCCATTTCTTAAAAATAAAATATGTGCAGTCCAGAAATTTAACTTGTCTTGGTTCTGTTTCAGACGCCACTATGTCTTGAAGCATTTTTTCTTTTTCATCTCTAAAATTTTTGTGCTTGTTGTTTTTTTTTTTGCACAACACTTTGTCACAAAGTGTAACTGCATAACATTGTCAACGAAGTCCACAATCCCTCTCTGAACAACCAAAGTTGTGTGCATGTGTGTGTGTGTGTGCATATATGCGTGTGTGTTGTGTGCCTGTGTATATCTGTGACATCATTAGTTCTAGAAATTGTACTAGAATTTTCAAAAGGGCTGGGAGGGAGGTGGAGGGGGGGGGGGGATGGGGGGGGGGGGGGGGGGGCGGGCTGTTTACTAGGTACAGTTCCATACATAAGGTTTCTGATTCAAACTGGGAAGTGGGAATGAAGTAATATTGGGCATTTGCAAAACTGTTTATGGTACTTCCCTACGTTCACAATCCCAACCACTCCGCTACAACAAAGAGTCGGTCACAAACTCACCACAACCATTAAGTGTAGAGGAAACATCAAAACTGGGGACATGAAAAGAGTTGGGCATTGACAGCCACTGAGTATGAGACAGCTTTCTCTTTTTTTTTTTTTTTTTTTTTATATTAACAGCAACAGCAAACAAGTTGGCTTACCTTCTCACCTTCAGGCCATAAACGAGGCTGATGTGGCCAGCAGCAATGTTGAGGAGAATTCCGGCACGAACCAAGGACTGACTTTGCGATACTTGCCCCCACGAAGCTGTTGACCGGCGTCAGTGATCTCTTCTAAGGTAACCATGCCTGACCCAATGCAAACACCTGCACATGACACAACGCTTCTAGCGTAAAATGCCAGGTTATAACAGGTTGTTTAAAAAACAAACAAACATACAAAAACAGCAGGTAAAACATGTGCTTGACCCTGAACAAAGTCAACCTAATAATAAAAAAAAAAGAACAGCAGGTAAAACATGTGCTTGACCCTGAACAAAGTCAACCTAATTAAAAAAAAAAAAAAAAAAAAGTCAACCTAATTTAAAAAAAAAAAAAAAAAAAAAAAAGCAGGTAAAACACATGTGCTTGACCCTGAACAAGATCAACCTAATAAAAAAAAAATAAATAAAAAAAAAGAACAGCAGGTACAACATGTGCGTGACCTCCAACAAAGTCAAAGTCACCTAAAGGCGCTGGTTTTCAGATCAACCAGGAATAATTAGTAATCATCTCACCTGGGTGACCAGGATGATATCTCAGAAGTCAGTTTCCATTTTGTGAGTGTCTTGTAATGGTCACTCAGGTTCCCCCTCATGTGTTGCCCACTCATAATGATGACTTAGAACCCACACTCTAGCTTTGTGTGAGCTACACATGATGATAACTTTGATTCCACCCGGTGTGGTTATGCATAATGACAACACAGATCCCAACTCCAGTTAACTATATAACATAATATAATTATAAAAATCATACGTGGACTATGCATATGATCTTTTTTTCCATACCTGATGCTAACTTCCACTCACCTGTTCACACAATAACGCACGTTTCAAAGTGAGGTGACTGCAGGCAGAAATTGAAACAAATTTCAAAATGAAGCAGTCACTTTTTTTCTCAAATTCGTAGCAAGATGAGCGTTGATGCAGATCAGTGATTGCATGTTCTTCGTTTTCATTGTCATGCACGTTGTTCATCTTGCCTGAAAAGAGACCTAACAGGTCGAAGCGCATCATGTTTTGTCTTGTAATTTCTTTTCAAAATTCACACAATAACTTTGATCCCGTCTGGAGCAGGCTGCAGTACTTGCTGTATATATGCTGAACATGTTCATCTCAAGCAAATGGCAAATTTGCCACAAACAGAAGCAGAAGTCAGGATTATTGTTGGAGGGATAGCAATCAATGTGGATGATCCTTCAATACACTGTATAGATGCTGTGTTTAAAAATTAAAAATAAAAGGGGGGGGGGGGGGGGTGTCCATACATATTGAATATTACTGACATATGCTATGAACAAAGAATTCAAAACATGATTTTGTGTTGCCTGTATGAGGACCTTGTAGAAAAACACCCTTTGCATTAACATTATAATTTTTGTATTTGTACATATAAAGTGTTTATGAAAAAGTACTCTTTTTGTTTTGTGGAATACTGAAATGTTATTGCTGAACGCTCATTTGGAAAGAAAAGAACCTTCATCACAAGGGGGGAAAAAAAAAAAGAAGCAGAAGTCGGTGCAACATTATCACAAAGTGTGCAGACCATCAGCAGGGCTAATCACTTTGCCTGGAAAGAAGAAGGGTAGGAAGAGATAGGGGTTGGGGGTTGAGGAGAAGGGAGACAGGTGCACTGAGACCAAAACTTTGCCGAGTTCTGCCTGAGAAGAGGATAAGGTTTACAGTCACTAAAATGCTGTTGAGCTGCACCATACCAAACCCGCAAAACCTTTCCTTCCAAATTAGATGAAGATGAGTGATTGTTCGTTTATTTTGGTTGTCCTAAGTATTGTGCATCTTGTCTGAAGAAGACCTAAGAGGTCAAAATGCGTCGTTTTTGTCTTGTGATTTGTTAGTCTACATTTTTTAGCGGTGTTTTATCAATAACTTTTCAAACTTTCTTTTAACACTCGACCGCACTCTGCCACCACACCACCTGGTACATCCCAGTGCCTTACCTGTCCTTTCACGCTCAGTTTCACTCTGCGGTTTCCAACTAGCAGATGTCAAGGCCTCTTCGGCGGCAGCTAGGGCAAAGGCTGCGGCCAGGGTGATACCCCGATCACCTGATTTGGGCAACACACGTTGGCGGCTGAACTCACCTGGTCCATCCCCTTGAGGAACCTGCCCCACAACCTGACAGGGTATCTGCTCATAACCTGCAATCACAAGATGGCACACACTGGGGTGGATCACTTTACTCAGGAAGAGGTGGGGAGGTGAAGGGGTGGGCAGGTGAAGGTGGGAGATGAGAGGGAAGGGGGAGGAGAAGTGAAATAGGATGAAGGCAGGTTGGAGGCAATGAGTCGGAGAGAAACATAGAACAAGAGGGAGGGTGGGGGTGTAGGGGAAATGGGGTGGGGTATGGGTGTGTGGACAGCACTTAAGGATGGAGGCAGGGGCATGGAATCTATTACCACAGCACAAAATGACAGAAAAACTGAAGACCAGGTGAAAAAAGGGACTGAAAGGTGCAATGCCTGTCTGGTTTGAGGACAGGGGAAAGGTTCGCTATCAATCACCAGTAAATACCTCTTCATGTGAACCCTGACGATGGAAAACTCAGACTGGATTATGAACTCCATTCTATCATGAATCATGTCTTCATTACTAGTCTAGCATACAATGTTTTTCTGAATAGTAGGATGAAAGATGCATCAACTGCATTTATTGTGACTTCAGTGGACAAAGTATGTCACTGTGCAAAGAGAGAGAATGCAGCAAAGACTGACAAACCAAGGACTTAACAGGAAAACAGATCGTCAAGGTGTCTGTATCAACTTCATCAACAGCTCAAAGTTTGATTATCTATGCAGTTTCAGGGCTGGCCCGTTAGGTGAAAGAAAAATTTCCCAGTTCTTTACTACGACAACAACAAGTTTTTAAAATCATGAATGTACTTCAATGAATATTGACGTATCTTATTCAGATTTGCCACTGCATCTCAATGATTCATAATTCTACTAACAGACTCAAACGGTGGTTTACAAAAAAGCTCTATTTTAACAAAACAAATATTTTAACACATCAAAATATAAACACTGATTCACTTTTGGAGGCAAAAATCATTGAGACTGCCAGTATATTTAAAGACATTTTAGGATCAGCTTAAACAGATCTGGTAGTGAAAGAGCATTCATGCACAAAGCAACCAAAATGAAAGAAAGAGACAGAGAGAGAGAGAGAGAGAGAGGGGGGGGGGGGGGGGGAGAGGGACACACACACACACACACACACACACAGACACACACACACACAGGGATGCCCCTCCCCCTCGATTCCTTTCTTTGAAATACTTCAGTTATGAAGATTGGAAGACTTGTCTCCCTTTGTGGCCACTTTTTTTTCTTGCCATGCTTCTGGGGTCATCAGACAGAAAAGAACAGGAAAAACAAATTGTACATGGGAAAAAAAGTAACATGAAAATAGGTAAATGGAAAGAATGGTATCAGGACAAAAAGTAACTGCTAAATGTAAAGTTACAGAAGACTATCTTCCAGCTTTCACAAATATCAAATGTTTTTTGGGTTTTTTTTAATTATCATTATTTTTTTTCTCTTAAATTATATCTTTTTAGTCAATAGGGGTAATAAAGGATTTTTAAGCCTCTCCATAGTGTGTGCCATTTACTGGGAGGAGGTTGGGGAGGGATGAAGGGTTGAAGAGAAAAGGTATGGCAAATTGTCGTCTGTAGTCTATGAATTGTGGTTCAGTGTGTGAACAGTCCTGGAGCTTAAATCATAGTTAAATCAGAAGGAAGTCATTGTGAGCATAACACTAGTTCTTACTCAGTAAGATTCATGGAAAGTTATTCAGAGCACTAAGGGCAGTAACAAGATGTACAATCAACCTTGACTCCATCAGTTAAACAAAAAAAAAGGTGGTGGAAGAGTTCCTTGCCGGGTGTTTCAAGTTGCTGAGCCAGTCTGAGTACAACCTTTGATATGTGCAGCAAAGAGCCAGTATGATCATACAACCATGCTCCTGACCAGGCACGACCTGACCTACACCAAGTATCATAACCAGATGTACCAGCAGACATCTTCCTTCCCTTGAGAAGCCTACCCAGACCTTTGTTCAGACTGTGGCACACCAGCAACACCTCGTGAAGGCCTGACCCTCCGCAGAAAACAGTGTAATGAGACTGTCTGCAGTCACTGATTGTCATCACCACCTGTGACTCTGAGAAAGTTGGAGAACCATTTGTGCATGGTTCCCAGCTCATGTAGCAGCAAGCTATGGTTTACTTTATCGAATGCTTTGGAAAAATCCATGATCAGGACATCCGTCTGCTTGCTGCTCTCCTGGTTGGCTGTCAGTTCATCAATGAATATCAGGAGTTGGGTCTTGCGGGATCTCTCTTTTCTGAATGCTGGTTTGCACTGAGAATGCAATATTTCTCAAGAGTGATGCTTCATGTACTCATGATATAACAGTTTTCACATGATACTGATGAGGGAGACCGGCCGGCAGTTGGCAGGGTCATACTGTTTGCCCTCCTAGTAGATTGGCGGGGCATGTGCTGCTCTCCTGCCTGCTGGTGCTCTTACTGAGGACGAGGAAGCTTGGAAGCACACTGTCAAGTGTCACATCCTTACAGTTGTTTCATCACATCATGCATTCTATTCCTAGTTTTAGAAATATCCTTAACCTATTCACAACTCAATTCGCGCACTATCATAAATACCCATCTTGTGACAGAATATCATTTAAGCCCGAATTCATTATCTGCGTACCTTTTTCCTTTCACTTTGCCAGACCGCACTGGCCCTCTAGCAGACGACTCCACACAGTCTCAACTCCCACCCCTAACAGGTCACCAGGCCTAAACCTGTGACGACCACTCGTCGCTCCCGGATCGTCGACATACGCCTTATGCTAAGCGCCGTTGTTAAACATGCCATTTTTGTGTTGATTCTTCTGTGTTTTCTTACTATATCTTTTCTAATGCTGAGCAGTTTCAGAAGTCGGATATGTCGAAACTAGGGTCTGACCCAAGGGCGCACCATATTGAAGGATCGCAGAAAAAGTCCTCTCACTTTTCAGGTCACAAAAAAAGGTATTAAAAAAAAAAACCAGTCATAAAGAATATTTACAATCTGTTATTAAATATGTGACAATAAATCATTGATATGGATTCCATATACATATCATTGTCAAATGGTTTTTAATAATTTAGTCGCTTATAAATAGACTGCGATACTTCTCAGCTTCAGATAGTTTACTTGGAGGCAAGGCGACGGGAACCGGTAATTTCGAGTCTGCATTTGAAAAAAAGTTATACATTCAATTTTTTTTTTTTCTTAGTGACACGCACAGCGCTGCTGTGTTGGCATTCTGCACCACAATGAGTATGTTATCATTAGATCAGATTTCACAGATTTCACAGATTTCTCAGAATACCGAAGTGAGTGACCATAAGGGAGGAAGAACTGGTCCATATCAGGAAGGAAACTTGAAGCTGCTAGACACCATGTGAGTACAATTTAGTGTAGTTATGAAAGAAGTATTTGTTCATATAAACAGTAACCAGAAGAAGAAGTTAAAGTTATTGTATAGCTAATGGTAAGAGGGAAAGCAGAGGTACAATACTGCATACTTGAGAAAAAAAATCCTGTGAGAATCTGATTAAGATAATTTAAACATCTTGCTATTATGCTGATGATTCTGATGTCTGTTTAGAAGGATTGCTAGATAACAGAACGGTGTGTGTTTAACCCCCAAGAGGACCAGCATTATTGTGATCTAAGACATTCCTTTTTTTTTTTCCTTCCCACAGGTAAAAACAGAGATTCAATTCTTTGCTGTGGATTTATGGAAGTTTTTTTTCAATTACACTGTGACCCCCCACCTAGTATTGTACAGCCTTTGAATGTCATTAGTTCCTTAAAAATTACATGATGAAAAGAAGTATGAAGAAAAAGCTAAATCAGGAAAATGCATCTTACCACTTGTGACCCATAGCAGGAAACACTTAGAATGCCATTATGAATTATGTAGCCATACTGTAGAGACTGTCAGCAGTGCCAAGAGCTCAGGTGTTAACATCAGCAAGACCATGAACTGGAGCCTGTGCATCAGCAATGTGTGTATTACTGTATAGAAGGCAACAAGACCATCAGTGTACTGAAAAGAAACCTGAAGTTTGCTATAGGATTTGTCATTCACAATATTAAAGACCATCCACCACCTTTTCCATAATCAAAGATCTAAAATACGACTAAAAAATAGCAGACCCCTGATTTTTTTTTTTCTAATTGATTGCCTCAATTAAAAAAAAAAAAAAACAGTAGTCTCATGTAGTTTTTTTTTTTTTTTTTTCCAAATCCAGTTCACATCCAATGAAATAAATAAGAATGTCATAATGTTCTCATTCAGAAATATATTTCAGGAGAACATTAAACTGCTAGATAATTGCATCATTTTGTAAAACCATTGAAGAAAAAAGTTAGACAGATCTATGGGGTATTTTCCCCCATATTCAAATTATTTGCTAGCCTTATAGCTTACACATGTATGGATATTTGCCATTTCTTACCTTGCTTTTCTGCAAATGTTGAGTGTCCATATTGTTTTATTAAAAAAGAAAATTAGGAATGACATTCATTTGATTGATCTAATCAGGAAGCATGTTTTAGCGTCCCGAAGGAAAAAGTTTATGATTATTCTTTTTATGTCATGTTTAAGTTTGTCATACATATGTAGTGACTTATTATTGTCACATAATATTAGATATGATTTGATTTTGTAGGCTGCCTCAGATTATCAGCATTACATATAAACAGAAAAAATTTAGGCTGCAGTTGCTATAATAACATAAAGGTTCACAGACTGAGCACTAAAATGGTTGGAATTGTATGTTATAACCACTTTATTTTGCAAGTCATTGTCAAATGTGTATTTGACTGCAACAGAAAATAGAACTTGATTGAAAATAAATACTAAAATAAACATACTGTTTGATACTCAAACTAATGAAAGGTCTAAATTCTTGAAGATCTGGAAGATTGAGATAGCCAACCTATTTTTACATGAATTTTTTGTCAATAGATTTTGTTTGAAATCTGTGGGGAAGTCTATCATCCACATATAGATGAAGTATGCATACTATTTAACATTTTGTGAATATAGAAAGAATGCCTTGGCCAGTTCCAAACAAATTTTACTACTGGAAGCCTTGAGATATAAGAACTGTGCATATTAATTTTAATACTGGAAGCTTGGAGATATAAACACTGTGCATATTTCAACAAAAACTTTTTTTTTTTTTTAGCAAGTCATCACATGCCAAAAAAACACTGAAGGAAGAAAGCAAGCTAACCAACGTCATTTGCATTTGTAGAGCTCTCATGATCTTATACTTAAAAAAATCTTAATTCAGAAAATATGCCCCCTTCTCCGCCCCCTGCTACTGTAATTCTTCATATTTGGTTATTTGACAGGTTTCTCTCTGTATGATTAGGGCTACTGTCTAATGCATGTTAAAACGCATGTGAATTGTAACAGGAATTCAGTAGAATGGCAATGAGAATTCAGTAGAATTTTCTACAAGAAAAGATCTTTCTTAATTTTATTTGAGAATGTAGCAGTTTAACTGGCAAAATAGAAATGCTGCTTGAATGAGGACATTTTCTTAACAAATGTGTTGAAATAATAATTCTTAAAAGGAAAGGTAAGGACCCATGTGCGTGCATACACGTGACATGCACACAAACACATATAATCATAGACATACACACACACACACACACACACACACACACACACATACACATACACATACACACACACACACACTCAGAGAGAGAGACACACACACACACTCACACACACACACACACACACACACACACACACACACACACACACACACACACACTCAGGGATAGACAGACAGGCACATACACACACACTCACACACAGACGTGTACACACACACACACACACACACACACACACACACACACACACACACACACACACTATTTGCCTTTGTGTGCTTGGTACAAAATCCGGAAAGAGAAGGTGGTATTTGGGCAGACTGAAGGTTTGAGAGATTGAAGGAGATTAAGTGTCAGTTTCTTTGTGGTGTTTGACGTGAAGTCTGTGGTAATCTCGGCTGTAATGTATCCTGTGATAGAAGCACATCATTTGTTAGTGTCAGGACTTAGGTGGCTGTCATCAGACAATGAGAGGCCTGAGTAATGTGTGTCACTGGTACAATAGTGTCACCTAGACTCACTCACACCCTATACATGTTGTTGTGATCTGTTTGGGCACAGAGCCAGATCTAGAGAGAATCAGCTCCACTGGAAAATCCTCCGACTTTCAGCTGGTCAGGCTGTGGCACTTTGTTGTTGTTTTAATGTTGGTACAGGGGGAAGGTGTTTTGCAAACCTGTATGTCTGTGTACACAGGTGTAAAGGTGGAGATGTGTGTGTGTGTGTGTGTGTGTGTGTGTGTGTGTGTGTGTGTGTGTGCACGCAACTTCAAACATACAGGTATGTTTGTGTGTGTGAGTGCGTGTGAGTGTGTGTGTATGTGTGTGTGTGTGTGTGCGCGCGCGCGCGCGCGTGTGCATGCATGCGTGCGTGCGTGTGTGCAAGTGTATGTGTGTGTGTGTGTGTGTGTGTGTGCACACAACTTCAAACATACAGATATGTACATTACTCATATCGTTGAAAATGAAATAATAAAGTATTGTTCGGACATCAATTTCAAATGTAGTTTGAGAAAAAAGGAGAGGGGAGGGGATGACCTTTAATTGTTGCATAGTTTGCATGATATTTTTTTTGTGCTTTTTTTTTTAAATGCCTGTGTGTGTGTGTGTGTGTGTGTGTGTGTGTGTGTGTGTGTGTGTGTGTGTGTGTGTGTGTGCACACGTGTACATGCACAAACTTGCTTGTGTGTTTGTATGTGTCTGTGCGTACGTGTCTGTGTTTGTGACTCTAGGTGTGTCAGAATGTGTGTCTTTTGATCCATAACCTGTGATTTTTCACAAGCTGAAGCGAGTTTCAGCATAACTTACTAGTTATTAAAGAATAATTCTGTTAGGAGGGTAATTAATATTAGCTTGTTTGCTCCGCTTCAGGGATCTTAGACTTGCATAGTATGTAGTTGTATGTATTCTTAAGTGGGGCAGTTTTTACCGGGGCTGTGAATTTTGAAAAGTGGTTCTCACTCAGGTGGCAAGTCTGTTTCTACCACAGAATGTAAACAACATGGCATCATACCACAGAATGACTATGGCTTTGTGAGATTCACCCTTTAAAATACCGTTTTGCTTGTTGATCTTCCTTCAAAAACATACAGTGAGTGTGTTTCATTTGCAAAACCAAAAGTGAGCAGAAAAGTCAGAAGTTTCTGTCATCAGTTGGAGTACTTCCATGTCAGAGTACTAGTAACTCACTCCGTAATTAACTCTTGCCATACATCCAAGGATTCTTCACAGATAATTTTCTTGTCTGAATGTAATACATGTATCCAAAAAAAAAAAAAAAAAAAGAAAAGAAAAACGTATGGCATTTGTAACAATCCTAGATGGAATAACAAGGAGAGATCTGAAATACTTACGCGCAAAGATTAGAATGCCAACTAGATACAGTGTCCACAGTAAAGAGGCAAACTGTGAAGGAAATAAACACAAACTACGAAGGAAATAAACACAAACTATGAAGGAAATAAACACAGTCTTAACTTGCACACTACATGGGCAAGATATGTGGTCTTCATCCTTTAAAAGGACGAAAGTGACCCCAACAAATCAAAAACAGAGAGTGCAGCAACTGTTTCTATCTTGCATGAGTTTGTTTATTAAAATGCTTTAAGGGAGGCTGGAATAGCTCAGTGGAAGAGTGTGGGACTCATAATCTTGGTGATCCTGGGGTTGCTAGTTTGAACCTCCACCGAGCTGTTTCAGTACAGGGGGATTTTTCCCTTGGAGTTAACATTGGTTCTGACTTGTATTTCCCATACAGTCCTTTGAATGAGACTATAAACTGAGGTTCCGTGTGTGAACACACGCACAACATCTTGCACACATGTAAAATCCCATCACCAACTTTCAGAAGAGAAGGCCAGTTTGGCTGTTGGTATGGATGACACGTTACACATAGCATGCATCTTCCCTGAAGTTGGAGTATGGCTGCCTTTATGGCAGGATTAAAAACAAAAAACAAAAAAAAAACGGTCGTACACACAAAAGTCCATTGCCTTTGTTGGGAAGATGGGATTTAATCCTGGCCTATCTATACAGGGAGTGTCTGCATGAGTAACAGCAGCCAGCATATGCAGAAAAAAAAAAAAAATGCTTCAAGGTGTAGAATATTGACAATAATTATTTGGCATAGACAAGAATTTATTGCTAATTGATAGAAGGACTGTATACAGGTGGGCACAACGATCATCTCTATGGATAAAAAAAACAATTTCTTGCAAAGCACTAGGAGTGACCATTTGTTTTACGTTTGATATGATGGATTATGTTTGTTTCTATGTTGATATGATGGGTGTTTTGTGTTAACGTTATTGGACCTGTTTAAGTTGATATAATGAGCCTTTTTTTTTTGTTATTGTTATAAAATGAACCCTGCTTATTTTGTGTTGAAATTGTGGTTTATGATTGGTATTGAAGCATCCTATTTGTTTGTTTGCTTTTTTTGTTGATATGATTCTTTGTGTGTGTGCTTGAAATGGTGAATCATGTTTATGTTAAAATGGTGAATCCTGTCTGTTTTGTATTGACATGGTGGATCAAGTTTGTTTCATGTTGAAGTGATGAATCCTTGGAAATGATGAATCTTGTTTGTTTTATATAAATATTGATATGATGGATCTGTTGAAAGTGGTGCATTCTGTTTACTTAATGTTTTGTGTGTGTGTGCAGAGAATGCCCCACAGATGTTATGTGCTGTCGTTACTCACCTGAAGGTGAACACCTGGCTGTTGGGCTGGTGGATGGAAACCATCAAGGTCAGCTCCTCTCCCTCTCCCTTTCTTATGTACACATTTAGAGCTCTATGCATGCTGTGACACAACGGGCCACTGTAAGAGATCCCCATGGCTGCAAGGCTTGCACAAACCTTTGCTGGCTTCTCCTAGCCATAAATCATTCTCTTTCTGTTCTTTTTCTACTGTTTTGGGACACAACTTTCTTGGTCTTCCTTGTGTTCATTCATCATCTGGTTCCTGCAACGGGCCATGGGCTGGAATAGCTCAGTTGTTAGAGCGCCGGACTTGTAATCTTGGAGTTGCGGGTTCGAATCTCTGCTGGGCCATTTTGATACTGGGGGATTTTCCGCTCAGAGTTAACATTGGTTCTAACTCCATTTCCCATACAGTCATTTGAATGAAACTATAAACCAAGGTTCCGTGTGTGAATGCATGCATAACATCTTGCATATATGTAAAATCCCATCACCAACTTTCAGAAGAGAAGGCCACTTTAGCCGTTGGTATGGATGACACATTACACATAGCATGCACCTTCCCCAAAGTTGGAGTCTGGGTGCCTTAATGGGGGGATAAAACGCATCATACACACAAAAATGTCAGAATAACCAACTTGATGATTGTGGACACTCCACGGGAAAAAAAAAAAAAAAGAAAGGACTGCTCTTGGAAAGGCAGTTTTGACGTTGTGTGACTTCTCCTGGGTCATCTGCTACACTCAGTGGTGGTGTCCATTGTGCTGGTTCCTTTTCAGTTTCGTGCTGGAAATGGTGTTAGACCAGACATTATTCAGACCCTGACATGAGGAATGATGCAAGAATTTCTTAGGTAATCTATGGCAGATATTTTTGGTGACATTTTGTATAAACTCTGACTTATACCTCCTTTGGTTTTCTACTTTTACTACTATCTACTTGTTATCTAGCATTGATTTGTGAAGGGATGGTTTCTCATGACAAGATGACAACATAGCTGAACAGATTAGGAAGAACTTTGGTGCAACCCATGCTCTCAGCCACAAGCCTCAGAGTTGAGACAACTGGTTGAACATGGATCACCGCAGTTCCTTTAAGGCCTGTTGGGCTGTGGGAGCAGTGTTGACCAACCAAGGAGCAATCATCCATTAGCTGCTCCAGATGACTGACCTTATCAAACATGGAGATGCTGACTTGTTACTGCAAAGGAAGAGGGTATGTTGCCGCCTTTGCATGCCACTGCACAGTCTTCCCCGACACCAGCAAATTTTGGAGTGCAGAGTTCACTTGGGTTCCACACCAGCAAAGTTTGGAGTGCAGCCTCAACTTGGGTTCCACACCAGCAAATTTTTAGTGCAGGCTTAACTTGAATCAGCAAATTTTGGAGTGTAGCCCTTTACTTGGGTTCCACACCAGCAAATTTTGGAGAGCAGCTTTCACTTGGGTTTCAGTGAGTTTCTTCCTCTCGTAGCATGCATCAATGCCTGTGACAATGCAGAAAGTGTTCATGATGTCTGCCTGTAGCTTACTATTTTGATACTGCTCAGTTGCCAATGGTGTAGCAGAGGAAGGAAATGAGGTGAGAGAATGCAAGTTCAAGCTGATGTGACTTCCCTGCCCAGGTTTGGTGTCTTGCTGTTTTAGTGCTCAAAGCTGTTCAACTTCTGTGTCTTTCACTACAGGGAGGTGCCTGCATGAATGTAGTGGGCCTGTTAAAGTTCATGTCACCTGGCTGATACAACAAAATACTCTAGAATATTGTAGTCTCTAATCTATACACGTTTTCCCTCCTCACAGATTAAAAAAGACACACACAACAAGTATATTGATTTCGTATTACTATTTCGGCTTATTATTGCTTTCTGTCAAGATTACGAGTCTGGCGCTCCTTATGTATGTATGTATGTGTGTGTGTGTGTGTGTGTGTGTGTATATATATATATATATATATATATATATATATATATATATATATATATATATATATATGTATGTATGAAAAGTTTCATCAGTAAATGGGCATCTGATGTATTTCTGGGAAGTGAAAGTCCTTCGAATGAGACTATAAAGCGAGGTTCCATGTGTAAGCGCACGCATAACATCTTGCACACACGTAAAATCCCATCACCCACTTTTGGGAAGAGAAGGCTAGTTTGGCTGTTGAAATGGATGACACGTTACACATAGCTTGCACCTTCCTGGAAGATGGAGTATGGCTGCCTTAATGGCAGGATAAAAAACAGTCATGCACACAAAACTCCACTCCCTTTGTAGGCTAGATGGGTTTAATACTTGCCTGTCCATATAGGGAGTGTCTACAGAGTATCAGCCTGCGTACGCAGAAGAAGAAGAAGAAGAAGGGGAGCAAAAACTATCAACACAGACCCCTCGGGCTATTCATGGTGCTCCATTAACACTCTACTTAGGGCACAGAAATTCCCCTGGGACACCCACTTTTGGACTCTTTTCATGGATTTTTCCAGAATACCAAATGTGACCATGACTTAAATTTTGCACAGTGATATTGGTTAGTCTTATTACACTGATTAGTTATGTTTCAAAAGTCAAAATAATCATATGGTATTTTGTTCGATGGAGTTGAAAATGGACTACCATCAAAGTCATTCACTTCAAGTCTGTCACCAGCAGTCCTCATGGATTGGCTGATTTTTGCATCAAATTCACCGGTAACATTGTTGATTTGCTATTCATGCCACATTACAGAAAAAGTACAAAAGTTATACTGTAAAGGGATGTTTTCACTTGAAGAAGACCCAAGAGGTCGAAATGCATCGTGTCTTGTGTACTTTGTTCGTCAATGTCCTCGGCGGAAACTAACCCCCACTCTTTCTAAACTTTGTAAAGGGATGATTCATAATGCTGTGGAAGATTCAGTCACAGCTTTATTTGAAGGACCATCGCTGTCATTTTTGTGATATGATTATTATTATGAATACTTATATAGTGTCTATCCTCGTTTAGAGACCAAGCTCTAAGCTCTTTACAATCCACACTCATTTACACAATGGGCTGCCTACCTGTAGTGCCAACTGAAGAGCTGCCGCTGGCGCTTCATTCAGTCATTTCCCATGTCATCCAGTCAGTATTGTTCAATATCGTTCACTCAGTTTTCTTACTTCTTTCAATTTCTCATGCTGGGTGCATGCTATGTGTAACATGTCATCCATACCAATGGCCAGACTGGCCTTCTCTTCCGAAAGTTGGTAATGGGATTTTATGTGTGTGTGCAAGATGTGATGCGTGCGTTCACTCACGGAACCTCGGTTTATAGACTCATTCGAAGGACTGTATGGGAAATGGAGTCAGCACCAATATTAACTCTGAGGGAAAAAATCCTTCTGTACCAAAATGGCCTGGCGGAGATTCAAACCTGCAACCCCAGGATCACAAAGATTTTGAGTCTGGCGCTCTACCACTGAGCTATTCTGGCCCCCAGTAAGTCCCGTCTGACATATCTCCTGCTGCATGTACTTTGACATTGTGTGTTGCCTTGTGGTGAGTCACTCGTCACAAAACCTCCTCACACTATGCCGAAGTGGCAAACAGATAGGAATGGTCTCCCCCTCCCTTTATGCTGTGCCTTTGAAACTCTAACAGTTCACTGACACTTCAGCCTTTGGCTATAGAACTTTTGATGCTACAAAAAAAAGTCTCTGCTCTTTTGATGGAGATGTGGTGAGGTTCAATGCCTGACTTATTTTATGACCTTTGAGTCCTAGTTTTAGTGTGTGGCTTTATTCAGCATCTGACTTTTTAAAATTTCAGTTTTGGCTTTCAAAGAAAATCACATGCTGGCATGTGGGCACCTATCAGTATACATCCAACTTCAGTTGTAGAGCAGTACTGGTGTGCATACTGGCTCCAAGATGTTTGAAAACTTCTTTGCTGTAGGGAAACATGATTGCATAGAACAGGTGTGTTGTGAAAGCTGAACAGTCAAAAGAGAACTCTTCATTGAAATAAAGAAACATCCCATTATATATGTTTATCAGACATGGCTTTTCTATCAGTGTTAAATAAAAAGGCAGACCCTGATGTGTATATGAGACTGTTATACAATTTTGTGGAGGTTTATCTTCAGCTGTATAAATCTCTCTGCATAATATCAATACTCTTAATTCTTCTGATAAGAAATTGAATCTCCAAAGAGGAAGTGTGGATGTCAATGTGGCATGGTTAAAAAAAAAAAAAAAGAAAAAAATGTAGTACTTGCTGCCCTTGTTTCTGATGAAATGTACACTCTGACCTTTCATTTGCATGTGAGGCTGCATGTACTGGGTGACCCCCAGAACTGGGAAACACAAATTACAAACATATCAGAATCCTCAGTGACAGAAAACAGCAGATATCATCATACCTTGCTCTTCTTGTGACCAGAGCACAGATTCCTATGTTGAATTCATGTCAAAATTACCTGTTCTGGCATTTTTGTGGGATGGGAGTTGTGCCACCTTTAGGAGGGGGCCGCTTTCTCACACTGGCCTGCGACAACGCAAATATTGTCATCAGCAAAGGGGGCACTGCGGGTGGTGTTCTCCATGTCTTGGATCAGAACAGGCAGCACAGAGCAGCTCCAAAATGACTCAGCAGACCTGGTGTCTCCTCTGATGATCAGTATGGGAGTAATGATTCTGAAGGGAGAGGAGGGAGGGGGAGGGACCGGGCAAAAAAAGAAAAAAAAAATGAAGGAAAAAAATGATGATATCAACTATCATATTCTCTTTCTTTTCTGCTTGATGCCTTTATCTGATCTAGTTGCAAAGTGAGACGACTGCAGGCAGAAATCTAAACAAATCTAAAATAAATGTTAGCGAACCGCCAAGAGAAACGTGGACAAATGAGTCACAAGTCATAGCTGGAAAATGTAGAGAACAGGACTTGTGAGACAGAGTTGATAACTGATGAGAATTATTACTTTACTGCACAATGATCAGAATAGCATGCCCTTTTCTCTCCGAATGATGTTCATGGTGTGTGTGTGTTTGTGGTGCAGATCTACGGCGTCCACAGCACACAGACCTTGTACAGTCTGAGCGATGAGGACACCGCCACCAGCCGACTACCGGTCACACAGATCCGCTTCCTGTCCAGCGGGGAACAAGACAGCAAACAGTCCCAGCATTCCTCCTATGAACACAGACTGATGGCCTCATGTAAGTGATGTGTGTGTGTCAAGTCAAGTTAAAATTCTTTATTAAGCCAAGGGTTAAAGAATAAGCTTTCCAGCTTTTTTACATCCTGCCATCATTGCGTGTGTGTGTGTGTGTGTGTGTGTGTGTGTGTGTGTGTGTGTGTGGTTTTTTTTTAATTTGTTTTTTGTTTATATCCCATCCTCTGTGCTACCCCAGTGGCACTGCACCCACGATGCTCATTCTGACCACAGCCAGCCTGTCTCATCACTGCCCTGGCACCAGCAGTCCACAGGGAGAACTTGATTTTAAGTTGTAAGAGGCAACCCACTGCATTGCTGCCAAGTCACTTCAGGGCTGTTCAGTGGCGTCTGTTCTGATCCAACATACACAGGATACCACCTACTAAGCCCCCTCCTGACGACAAACATTGCTTTGTTGTGGAGCTGGTGTGAGTGAGCTCTACCTCCAGATGGCGCCACTACGTCCGTCAATGACAGTTCCCATGAATTTGCTGATACCAGTGACCCTGACAGAATCAAACCAAGTGTGTGTGTGTGTGTTTTGTTTGTTCTTTAATTAAATGTTTGTTGCCTTAAAGTGATTTCAGTGTGCGTGCGTGTGTGTGTGTGTGTGTGTGTGTGTGTGTGTGTGTTTTCATATGTACATATGCGTGTATATACAAGTTATAGACATACGTGTTCATGTGTGTTTGTTTGTGTGTGTGTTCTGTTACCGTCTAATGATCCAGATATGGAAGGCATGCAGCAGGAAATGCAACAAATACACCACCCCTCCCATCAACACAGACTTGTGGCATCATGTAAGTAATGTGAGTGTTCAGGTGTGTGTGTATGCACATGCATGTGATATGCATGATAATGCATGTGAAATTATCTACATGTATGTGTCTGTGTGCATGCATGTTTGTGTATGCATGTTTGTTCATTCCTCAAGTTAATGTCTGTTCATCATGGTGATTTTAGCATGCATGCTTGGTATGTGCTGATGTGGTATTACATGTAAGTATATGTCTTTGTTTATATATGTGTGTGTGTGTGTGCATGTGTGTGTGTGTGTGTGTGTGTGTGTGTGTGTGTGTGAATGTGTATGTATGTTTCATTTGTGTGTGTGTGTGTGTGTGTGTGTGTGTGTGTGTGTGTGTGTGTGTGTGTGTGTGTGTGTGTACACATCTGAACATGTGTGTGAACTCGAACATTTGTGTTGTGTGTGTGTGCATGTGCGATTGTTTGCATCTCCTCAAACAAGGATGATGCTCATGAGAATGCTGAAGTCACATACACTGTTAGTCAGGGGTGAAGGAACAATGACCATAACCATGTTCATGGTACCTGCCACCAGACGCGTCCGGCCTGGTCAAGTTCTGGCACTACACGTCTGGCAAGTGCCTGCACACCATCAACGAGGTGCACCAGACTCTGGCCCTGGCCATGAACCCAGAGGGGACCCACTTCCTGACGGCTGGCGCCAGCACCCAGATCCACTGCTACGACCTGGAGACCAAGCAGAAGGTCAACACCATGGAGCCCAGGTCAGTGCCCTAGCAACAGTCATTGCAGATGTTTAACCACTTGGCAGGAAAAATGCCTTTTTTTTTTTTTTTTTTTTCTTGCATTGGAAACCAGGGCTGTGTCTTTGCGACTGATACTTTAGAAACTGATCACCATGGAAATCAGGTCTTCACATATTCCTGCAACCTCAGCCGCAGAATTTTGTAGAAATCTGATTGGTCTAGAAATCTGTGGTCTAGAAATCTGATTGGTGTCAAGGTAACCATAAAGTATTTGAATTCTTTTCTTTGAAGACCTAGATTTATGTCTTAGATACTGTAGCTGCCTGAATAAATTACCTCAAAGATCAGCTTGAGGCCATTGTAGTCATCTTGAAATCTGGTCAACATTGGGCAGAGATAAGTGTTTCAGTCTATTGCCATGGAGACCAGATGCATCTATAAGCAACGGCAACCATAGACATGATCATTATGGAGACCACATCAACGTCACAGCTGCCATGTCAATCACAGGCACAAAATTGGTCATTATGAAGGCACCAAGCGGTCTCAACTGGAGACAATTTTTATTACAGAATGCAGAGCACTTTCACGCAAGTCTGTCTTTAAGCTTAGCTTGAATAAAATTAATGTGTGCGCACTCACTGACAACAAAAAGATACCCACTGGTGGAACACCACCTACTTGTTAATCAGAAGTAAATGTTTTCTTTTAGAGGGCAGGTATGTGGGATTGGTAGATCACAAGATTGCAATCTGATGCGAGTTGGATTCCGCAAGCCACCTAATGTTAAAAACAAACCGGTGGCTGGGTCTTCGTGTTGCTGTATATGTTGTGATGTGTTCAAACTGATAATGACTATACCTTATGGCTGTGTTTAGCATGCAGGTAGTTGATGTTGTGTTTTTTTTGGTGTGAGTGTGAGCATGTGCGCGCATGTGTGCGTGTGTTTGTGTGTGTGTGTGTGTGTGTGTGTGTGTGTGTGTGTGTGTTTGTGTTTGCGTGTGTGTGTGTGTGTGTGTGTGTGTGTGTGTGTGTGTGTGTGTGTGTGTGTGTGTGTACTTACATGTGTGTGTGCATGCCCCGTATGTGGAATGTGACCTGTCCCAATGTTGTTAACAATGCTGTTGTTGCCATGTTCTACATGCTTTGGGTATGTACAGCTGGTAAGTATGGGTCCAGATAGAGAGAGAGACAGCATGGTTTGTGCCCTGCATGTCAGTGTCGTGTGCACTGTAGAGTAGATGAGTCCTGAACACAAAGAACAGCCATAGCTACACAGCATGCTCATTGCAACACACTGTCTCGCGGTGGACAGGCAAGCAGCAATGTGCAGCGCTTTGCGGCAGTATCAGTGCTCACACTTATGGACGCACGTTCTGTGACATGCCATAGAGTGTGTGTGTGTGTGTCACCATTGTTTCATGATCGTGTTCACAAAACACATCATTTCACCTCTGCCTGTGTCATAGTTCCCTCTGCGTGAACTGCGCAGACATATGCCGCTTTATGACCAGTGCACTGCTTTCTGCTCTATTCTTCAATGTTAGCAGTATGCGTATGACAAGGCACTGCTTTGTGAATGGGATATTCTCATACTTCTGTGTGAATGGATGATGTCACATACTTCTGTGTGAATGGATGTTATCACATACTTCTGTGTGAGTGGATGTTGTCACATACTTTGTGTGAATGGATAATGTCACATACTTTTGTGTGAGTGGATGTTGTGACATACTTCTGCATGAATGGATGTTGTCACATACTTCTACGTGAATGGATGTTGTCACATACTACTGTGTGAGTGGTGTGAGTGGATGTTGTCACATAATTCTGTGAGAGTGGATG
>JADBJO010004409.1:165949-168449 GCA_016801955.1 Conus betulinus | reverse complement strand
TCTCCAAAATCCCCAGAAGTCAGAGTGTGGCTGCCCATGTGGTGGGGTAATCAAAAATGGTCACACACGTAATGTTCTCATCCCCAGCTGATGCATTTGTACTTCAGCTGTTCGGATGATCTCTCTGGAGTCTTTTAACCAGGGTGCGACAACAACAACAACAACAACTGTGGCAACACAGCCCAGCTGCAGACATGTCGCTGAACAAGAGCATCTTCCTTCTGTTGAGAAAGAAAAGAGAGAGAGGCTTCAGACATATTTCTTATTGACCTTTACAGTCTTTGTGTCAAGGGGAAGGAAGATTTTATTTACGGTACCAGGAAAGAAGAAATTTCTGGAATGAAATAGGTAAACTGAATAGCTAAGTAAGTGAATGTTGTGAAAAATCAATGCCTTTCAAAATAAGATAATAGAAAAAAATGAAAAAAGAGTTCATAAGAGAGAGAGAGAGAGAGAGAGAGAGAGAGAGAGAGAAAGAATAAAGCATTTATTGGTAATCTCAATGCATGTGGAGCTTGAATAATGGCAATTCTCGAACACAAAGCAAAGCAAATCCTCTTCACACATTACAGATCACATTACACATGAGGAAGGTTCTCATTAGAGTCAGATGAGCCCCTGGACCATAGGACAAAATGCTACTGAGAAAAAAAAAAAATATCCTGCAGAGCATAGTGCTAAGAAGGCAAAGAAGAAGCAGACACAGAACAGGCAACATGTGGACAAGATCAGAGTGTGGGCTCACCTGTCCTTCACCTGTCCTTCACCTGTCCTGTGTCAGAGGACAGCAGAGTCCGAGAACAGACAGAAGAATGTTGTCAGGAAGCAAAATATGAGACTTTTTTTTATTTTAATGCTGACTAGTGAGGTTGAAGATGATGCTGCTGCATAGTTTCATTCCAGTCTGAGACCATGTGACAGGGCTGTTCTCTGTACTTCACTTTGAGAAACACATCCCATGATCAACCAGGTCAGGGAGATACAGACACCTGCTGGTCAAGGAATGTTGAGCAATCTTCTCAGAGATGCATTAGTTACGTGGATGAAACTTGACTGTGTGATCCCAGTCTTCATAACTGAGCCCATGGCAAACTCAGCTCTGGGTAAGAACCAGTCAGGGTAAAAAAAAACACACACACACACACAAATAAATGCTTCAATGGCAATTGAACACACAACCTCCAGGATGGGAAGCCAGAAACAGTAACACTGAGCCATGGTGGCTGGTAAGGGGAAAAAAATCACCTGAAGAGCACACTATGGCAAAAAAAAAAAGGTGTCATAGAAAAAAAAGTCATCAGCAAATATTGTATAGGATGCGTGGTGGATCATGTTTCACACAACCCGTCCCCCATGCCAGCACCCCCACCCCCACCCACTGCAGCAACATGTGGTTCAAGTCTTCCCATTTGAGCCCATAGTGGGTAGGGGATGGTTAAGGCTGAAAACTGGAACAAGTAGATGCCCTTTTATGGGACTCGAACCCAGAGCCTTAATCCATCTGGCAAAATCTTCAATGCTGACCGCTGCACCATAGGAACAGGTGTGTGATGTGTGTAGTGTTACCCATGTGACTGTGGAGTAAGTGTGCGCTTTTAGTTTCAGGCAGTGATGTTAATGATGCGGTGTGATGGCGTTTACAGTGATGGGGGAGGTGTGTCTTTATGGCTCTGTTGACAGTGAGAGCCTGGACGTGATGGATGGACACATGTGCCGTGTGTTTGCCCTGCAGTACAACCCCAAACATCCCCACGTCTTCATCTCTGGGGGCTGGGATGACACTGTGCAGGTATGGGTGTGTGTGTGTGTGTGTTCATGTGTGTGTGTGTGTGTGTGTGTGTGTGTGTGTGTGTGTGTGTGTGTGTGTGTGTGTGTGTGTGTGTGTGTGTGTTTGTACAACACTATGTTAATCTGACAGTAAATGGCTTCAGTCAGTCAGTCAGTGTGTGTGTTCATGTGTGTGTTCATGTGTGTGTGGTGTGTGTGTGTGTGTGTGTGTGTGTGTGTGTTGTGTGTGTGTGTGTGTGTGTGTGTGTGTGTGTGTGTGTGTGTGTGTGTGTGTGTGTGTGTCATGCATTGTTTTTGTGTGTGTGTGGGTGTGTGATATGGGAGGGGCTTGAGGAGGGGGGGAGTTGATATGGAGGGGGTTTGAGGAGGTACATGATTTGCATCGATGCTAAGCACTCATACTAAACATTGAAAATGAAGGAAATAGTGACAGTTGATGAATCTTGAGATACACTTGATATGAATTTATCATGATTGATGAACATTCATAAAATGATGACCAGTGCATCAATTATGAATGTTAAATACATGTTGCCCATCAGTAGCTCATAAGAGATCATAAACACTTACAATCACAAGCACTTGTAGTCAGTGCTCTCATACCATCAATCACCTATCACCGACAGTTGATAGATCTTAATACTGATTGGTCATGAACTTTGAACTGGATCAAATTTATTGATTATTGATTGACTGAAGAAAATAAAAACCA
>JADBJO010004409.1:90949-160949 GCA_016801955.1 Conus betulinus | reverse complement strand
TATCCACAAATCATCTTACCCCCTCCCTCCCCTCAACCCCTAGATCACTTAAGTGGTCCTCGTTGATTCGACGGACGGACAACATATAGATGTGTTTAGAGTGGCATTTTTTTTTTTCAAAGTAGGACTTTATGACTTCTCTGATAGCTCTGGGTATTACTCCAGCAATTGGCTGGGCTTCATTGAGCACTGACGAGAACAATAGCGGATAAAGTCTGATCTCTAAATCAATCAGAATTCTTGGGCATTCATATTGTAGAATCAATACACATTGCAGACCTCTCTTCACTGATCTCACAGCATTTTGCAGGGGGTTGTTATAGCTGTAAATGATAGAGTGAGAGCTGTGACACAAGCTAGCATTTGTACAAGACTAATGTCCCGGATTAGCATGCAGGCAAGTTATTCCAGCATTACTGATGGTTAGTATATGTGCATGTCTATCAGCGATGTTCAGGCTGGCATGTGTTCATATTAGGAGTGATGTCCATGGTTAGCCTGTGTTATTGTTGTGCACTGTTCATGGTTAGTATGTATACGTATGTCTGTTAGTTGTCATCATCCTTTGGCCTGTGCACATGTCATTCAGTAATGTTCATGGCTAGCGTGTGTACAAGTCTTGTGCATCATTCATGCCTAGCATGTGCACATGTAATCATGCATTTTTCAAGGTTATATATGCATGTGTTATCCATGCATTGTTCATGGTTATCATGTGTGCATGCTGTAAGTCAGTGTCCATGGGATGCATGTGTCCATGTTGTTCAGCATTGTCTGTGTGCTTAGAATGTACAAGTTATGTACATTGTCTATGATTAGGTTGTACACATAGTTAGAATGTGTCCATCAGTCAATACTGACCATGGTTAGCATATGTGCATTTCACTCAGCACTGTTTATGGTCAGAATGTGTACCATGTTCTCCAGTGGTTCTCTTGGCTAACTTGTGAGCATGTTACTCAATGTTTGTACTTAAAATGTGTACACACTTCGTTCAGTCTGCTCAACGACACAAATGACAGTTTCAAGCTTTTTTTGTGTCTATTATTGATGGCTCGAGATTTAAGGTTTAATAAGGTTTTCTCTGTCATTATGGACATATTTACTGAAAACACGCCCATTATATGATAAAAGCAAGGGTGGAGATGAGCTGATATGCTTATTATATAAGTTATCTTCTTCGAGTTTGTATCCCTAGATGCGAGTTCTCATGTTATAATGACATTTTTGCACAGATGTATTTTGCTTGATATCACAATATTCTAAATATGCTTTGAATGAAACATTAATTCTCAAATGCACTCCACACAGCATTAACATTATGTATCTGGTTTCACGCTGACTGTTGCAAAGTATTCACAGGATATGCAGCAGTCAGCACTGTATGTCCTGTATCTGTGACCTTGAACTCTTTCTTCTCTGTGACAGTTGATTTGGATTGTGCTTCACCTGTAATCGTTCAACAGCACTTTGAACTGTCTTTCTGATGCCCGGCCTTCCATGACAGCACACTTGAGATTATTATTCAGTGTTTCCCTCAAATTAAATCTTCCTGGCAGTGTCTGAGCCTCATTCTACAGTTGTTTTTCCAGGTGTCATCATGCGCAAAGAAATCCACAAAGGCTGCTCCCCATCGATCTAGGAATTGAAAACAGAAATAAACTGAAGGGATAAGAGAAGGAGTATGCAAGGTAAAAGGTAGGGTGGTACATAAGAGTAAAGTACGCAAGGAAAAGGTAGGATGGTAATCTTATGTGAATAGCTAATCCCCTGGTTTACCTCAAGTGATCAAGCACAACTAGAACGTAGGTATATGAAAATAATCTGGCCTTAACCTTTTTTGAATGCCTGGGTGTTTGTGCACTGAGACATACGTTCAAACACCAGAACTTACACAACTATTGTTCTTCCGGGCAGAAATTTTATTACTTTTATTGTTATCTATATCCAACATCTGTTAACAGGCTGTTACTTAAGAAAATAAAGGACCAAGGAAACAAATGCAATGTACTTTAAGTCGTTCTGTATTGTGTGGATCTTTCTTGGAAGCAGTCCCATGAGTAAGTATGGGTGCATGCATACCCGTACTGGACAGAAAGGAGTACTCATCAATTTTCCCTGTAAAAGAAGTAAGGGGGCACTCACCCACATCGTTCAAAAATGAATGATTATTACACATCCTGTTCTACAATTTATGGGTGCATGTACACCCAGTTGGCAAAGAATGCAAATTGCAGAATGATACAGAATGGTCTGTCTATGGGAGCAAGATTCAGATTTGCCCTCTAGCAAAAATTCCAGATTCCTGTCCCTGGCAACTGTACTCCTCCCATCTGCTGAATCTATATTCATTGGAAAATTCTTCCCACCTCCAAATTCATTCAAAGCGTCCTGTCAGTAAAGATCACTATGGAACCACAGCTGCTCTATACATCAACCCCCAAACAATTTTATCCTGGAAATGTGCAATATTTTATCAAGTGATTAAATGCACAGATTCCTTGATACAAAGTGTTAAGTAGATTGATTTTTACAAGGAATATAGGATGACTTTATCGAATGCACAGATTCCTTGATGTGAAAGTGTTAAGTAGACTGATTTTACAAGGAATATAGAATGATCAAATGCACAGATTCCTTGTTGTGAAAGTGTTAAGTAGATTGATTTTTCAAGGAATATCATTCCATTAGTTTATTATTGTTGTGTGTGTGTGAAGTACAGGTAATTTTGATTTCTCAGAGCATTAAAAGAAGGGATAAACAATACAATGGTAATAGCACATTTCATTTGCAGTTTTATGAAATGTGTATCGCGCAATTCTCTTTTGGTTATGGAAGCTCTATTTTCCCCTAATATCATTTTATATTACCTGAATCATTTCTTTGATTCATACTTACTTTTTCATATATATTCTCACTATGGCAGTATGATATTCAATCTCATTAACAAGTAGGTTTTCAACTGCTAGCAAGTACTAGAAAGTAGAAGCGAAAAGCCCTTTGGGTCAAATGATATTTTTCATGTACTTTATAATGTTCAACAGGCACCAGCTTTATCATATGTTAATGTTCAACAGGCACCAGCTTGTTTTGTTCATTTTTATTATATTTTAATGTTCAACAAGCACCAGCTTTGTTATATTTTTGAGAAGTAAAGCTTGTTCTGTTTTTTTTTCCCCTTCTCTATAATATTTCACAGTTACTGTTATTGCCCCATTTCACAGTTACTGTTATTGCAAACATTGCTCAAAGAATGGCAAAGAGTTGTACATAGTGTTTACTTACTGTGGTTGCATCTGAACAATTTTACTCTCAGGTGAACTGTTTCCAAGACTGAGCTCCCATGATTGGTGCTATCCAGTTCTGACATGCTTTTAGTTTTTGAAAGAGAAACTGATCCTGGGTATATCACATACATATGCCAACTCTGGGTTAACAGAATGTAATGTGAAGAAGTGTCTGATTCACAGATGTTTTGATCTGGTGGCAGGGATTGACATACAGGACAATGCCATCATCATAGGAAGAACATAAGAGATGGATTATTTTTGTTCATTTGCCAAACTACAGCGTGTATGTTTGGGAAATAAAGCATGGTTTAAAAAAAAAAAAAAAAATGAAGTCCATGTGCTTGTGTCTGCATATGTACACCAATGCTTGAGTTCTTTTGGAACTATTGAAAATAGATGTAGATTTTATGCTTGGATTGCCATTGTGTACATTACTTTTAAGTAAACACTGCATGCTTAATTATTTATTGAGAAAACACATGTAGTTTTTTTCAAAAACCATGTGACATTATGGGTTTTTTTTTTGTTTTTTTTTTTCTACATGTTCCATTTTGAGAAAATTACAAGCATTTCAAACTCTCATGTGTCTGTGTTAGTTTGTGTGTATGCAATTGTGCATGTATGTGTGCTTATGTGTATGTGTTGTGTGTGTGTGTGTGTGTGTGTGTGTGTGTGTGTGTGTGTGTGTGTGTGCACGCATGCGTGCGTGCGTGCATGTGTGTGAGTGCAGTGCATGCATGCATGCGTGCGTGCGTGCATGTGTGTGTGTGTGTGTGTGTGTGTGTGTGTGTGCAAGGGCCAGCAAGGGGAGCTTCTACCTAAGCTATTTCACCCAATCATTTTCACACAGTCTTCAGGGCTGTTTGTGTTTTAACAGGTGGCCTGACAGGATGATTCCAAACTGGCACAGCTTCTGTATGGTATGCTTCCTTGAATCCACCCAAAAGAAAGACGTTTTATTGTTTGCTCATATTCCCCTGAAGATTTTATTTTCTTCTTGAGAGTATGTGCAAGTGTAACAGGACCACACTCATACAGTTCAATTGAGTCCAGTCCTTTTGGGTTCGATTCCCTGCTTTTTTTTTTTTATTGAAGAAAACCCATAAAAAAAAACCTTAAACACACCAAGAAACACTACTTAATAACTATACAGTAACTTCTTATGTGTCTCAGTATTTACAAATTAAAATCAAGTACATTCTCAAACAACGTCCCGAAAACTTGGATTAAGACCCTAGTAACGAAAGGAAATCTTTCCCAACAACTTGAAAGTAAAAAAGTAACTCACCACAATTAATATCAAAACAGCTCCATCCCTGTTGACAGGAACGTTAAACAGATCAATTAATAACTTTTAGATGAATAATGTATTCACCAGAAAAATAATCTTACAAAGTTATGATAGCTAACCCCTAGGTCAACATTATCAAAGTTATACTAAATCTCTTAATGTGTAGCCCCATTTGGGATTTTTCAAGTTCACCAGACTGGCCATGGGACTTGTCAATGCACCTGCCACCTACCAGCGACTTATGGAGGACTGTCTAGGCGACCTGTACCTCAACATCTGCTTGGTATTCTTGGACGATGTGATTGTCTTCGCAAATACCTTTCAAGAACACATGGAGCATTCTGAGAGAGTCCTCCTACGCCTGAAGGACTGTGGACTAAAGCTGAACCCAAAGAAATGTTCCTTCTGTCAAGAAAAGGTCCACTATGTTGGGCACATCGTGTCTGCCAAAGGCACGGAGGCAGATCCAGAGAAGTGGTGCCCAATAGCGGACCCCTGCTGTGGAATTGACATCAAGATTTGCAACTGTTACCCCCCATCCTTCCTACCTTCCATCCATTTCCTTTTGAACCCCCCCCCCCCTCCCCTTTCATCATCTGCTACCCAGTAATTGGTAAAATTTCCAATATCACCGCCATCCTTATGCTTTTTCCTTCATTTCCTTTTGACCCCCCCCCCCCCCCCCCCCCCCCATTCCCCCCACCAGCAAGTTTGCATTCAAAGAGGATCGCCATGGCTGAGGAGATTTAGGTGTCTAGCGATGAAAAGGGGCTCCTGGAAGCCTTCAGGACTTTGGGCATGAACCAAAGGCTGATACCAAGGAAGACCTGGAACACTGGATGCAGGCTAATGTGGCTTCAAATTCAACTGGAGCAGAGTCCTGGGATGTGAAGCAGGAAAGCAAAGTCGATGGAACAGCACTCCTCCCCAAGATGTGGCAACATCAACCTCGCATCTCACCATACAGCGGCAGCTGCGGCAAAGACCCGGAGACAACATATGACCTCCGGAAGTATGAAGTTTCCTGTCTCCAGGCCGAGTCATCCTACAGTGACTCTGTCATCCTGGAATCCATCAGGAGGTCTCTACGGGGTGAGGCCACGAGGGTGGCGATGCGGCTGGGGCCAAAGGTCATGCTCTCACAACTTCTCAGCAAATTTGAGAGTGTCTATGGGACAGTGCAGCTGCAACAGACAGTTCTTGCAGAATTCTACAGCGCCAGCCAGCATGAAGAAGAAGACACGACACAGTGGAGCTGTCAGCTGGAAGGTCTGCTGGCCAGGGCTATAGAGGTTGGCCAGGTCGACTCAGCACAGGCCAATGAGATGTTACGCTGCATGCTATGGACAGGTCTGAGGCCAGACCTCAAGGATCGTAGCACCCACAAGTTTGACATGGTCCAAGATGTTGATGAACTGGGCAAAGCCATCCGTCAAGTAGAGCAAGACGTTCGACCCATTCAGAAGGCAACAGTCAAGACAGCCCGAACTGATCCACCAGACAACATTGCAGCTCAGCTGAAGAAGATGTCTGCATAGATCAACGCTTTGAAACAGGAACTACGACAGAAAACTGCAGCCATATCTTATCAAGATCTCAATTTAAAGATGGACAAGGATGCACGACCTCCTAAAACTCCTCAGTGGAGAGGAGCTACGCCTCAGGGAGGTGGGAGCTGACGTCATTATCCTGGCTGGATGGAGGAAGGACCCATCCACTACCGCTGCGGGGAGATGGGGCATGTGTAGGTTGGGTGCCATGTACGCTTGGATCATCGCCGCCGTTTAAACTTCCGCAAGTCTGCAGGTGAGGGAAGCCTGTTGACGTTGAGCCTGCTAGCCCATCTTCAAACAGCACCCTGGTCGGCAGTAGTACCCACGTCACCATCACCGTGGAGGAGACAGCGACAACTGCTCTTTTTGGACACTGGAGCCACTGTGTCTACCGTGTCAGCAAGCTTCCATAAAGACAAGCTGTCCCATCTGCCCATCAACCCTCTGAACGACTTACTGCGCTTTGAGTGTGCGGACAGTGAACTTCTGATATACTCGGGCACCTGTGAGCGTTACAGAAGCTGGACTGGATATAGTCAGGCTAGGCTGCCTTGTGTCTTCCTGGTCGTTCCAGACAGCAACTACAGCAGCAAGGTTCCTGTGCTGTTGGGTACAAATGTACTGGAGCAGGTCATGGAGATGACACAGAAGAAGCATGGCAACCGTTTCCTGCAGGTGACCAGACTCCATACTCCCTGGTACCTGTCGTTCAGATGCATGTCCCTGAGGGAGAGGGAGCTCTGCAGAAGCAAGAACAGACTGGCCGTCGTCAAGAATGGGGGAGAACCGCAGTATCCTCGTTGAACCAAACAGCACCCACGTTATGCAAGGTACCGAAGACCAGGCACTGGACTACAAGTCAGCCTGCGCTTTACTGCAGCAGTACAAGAAGACACTGATCTGGCTTTGCTAGACATCGCACCAACAATAGTCAAGTACCAGGGCAAGAAGACAAGACTAGTAGATGTTCATATCTCCAATGTCGCAAACCAGACTGTGGTAGTACCTCCTCATGCCGTGCTTTGTGAACTACAACCAGAGTGCAGAGCGAACAGTGACGACGATTGTGGGCAAGTTGCGACCAGCACCGACCCACATGACTGTATCTCTCCATTTGAAGGTGAACATGGCAAAGAGGTATATCATGGTGTTTATGAAAGGTAGATAGCTTGCTGCACGGGAAAAATGGATATATAATGGAATAGCTATGCCAGTGGTGAATGTTTATAAGTACTTGCGTAAATATTTCTCAACCCGTAGCTTTGCTAGTGGTGAATGTTTGTTTCTAAGTACTTGGTATACATTCCTCAACCCGTTTAAGTTTCAGATTTGCTTGCAATGATCTTGTTAGCAGAGCTAAACAATGTTTACTTTGTATCCCAGAGAAACTGCGTATGCTCGATAATGAGTCTCTGACATTGTTTTTAATGTGGTTCGATTCTCAGATTCAAACCATGGTACAGTACGGAGCCGAGTTACGCGGCCTCGAAGCTGCCTCTATACAAATTGAAAAGATTCATTTGTATGCATTGAAGTGTTTCACGTCAAACACCAAATGACCTGGTCGGGGGGGGGGGGGGGGATTTCAAACTGCCGATGGTTTATTTTTCAGACATTGTGTCCATACAATCGAGTGACGTTTATATCAATATCAGCCTGCAGCTTTTTTGTGGTGTTGATACACACACATTGCTTTAGAAAACTCTCAGAGAGAGAGAGGGAGGGAGAGGAGGAGAGAGGGAGGATGGGGAGAGAGAGAGAGAGAGAGAGAGAGAGAGAGAGGGAGAGAGAACAGTTGTATTCATTTACATAATTTTTGCGTATTCAAATCTTTCTACTTAAAACTGTTATTCTTACTTTCTTTGTGCATTTCTTCATTCAATTAGTGATTTGTTCATACACACTTTCAGTACTTAGAAATGCTTTATTTGTTTCTCTTTTGATTTGTTTGTCTGTTTCTCTACTTGTTTGTTTCTTTTGTATCCCAGCCGACGGGTCAAAGGGCCGTATCAGGGCTGTCACTGCATTGAGGTCAACTCATAAGTGATCAACAAAAAAACAAGCAAACAAACAAAACACCATTTACACATCTCTCTAAAATACACTTTCTAAAAACGCACCAGCAACTTCTTTAAGAATCTTTTTTTTCCGTAAAATATCGTATCAGATGAAAAATGTTCATTTCTTTCAGAAATTCAAAGATCACTACTAAGCTATCAAGGCCCTCATGAATATAATAATGCATAGATAGATAGACAGACAGACAGGCAGATGCGTATGACTTTCCCTCTCTCTTTCTCTGATATATTAGTTACTGATCAAGTTATTTTTGTGTATTCAAATCTTTCTACTTAAAACTGTTATTCTTACTTTTTTTGTGCATTTCTTCATTCAATTAGTGATTTGCTCATTTACAATTTCAATCCTTATGAATACTTTATTTGTTTTTTTTTTTTTTTTTTTTTTTTCTTTATTTGTTTGTTTCGTTCTTTCTTTCTGTCTCTTTCTTTCATTCTTATGGCATTCAATGAAACAGCACCAACCGTGTACAATCCAATAAACATTCATGTGAGCATAAAAGCCGAACACAAAAAGGCGGGCCAAATGGAAGATTGACTTCAGACTTCATTAGTAATTAACACCAAAAGAACTTAAAAGTGACCAGCACAAGACGCACAGGGCAAAGCAAAGCACAACTGTTACATGCTTGATCGCCAGTTCAGAATTTAGGCATTACCTCCCCCCTCCCACTCTCTCTTACCATAACCACATCACCACCCCATCAATATCCTCCAACCCCTCTCATAGGCGGCGGAAGCAGGGGGGGGGGGGGGGGGGGGGGGGCATGCCCCCCTCCAGAAAAATATTGGGGGTGGGGCAGCCTTATATACTGTGCCCCCCCCCCCCCCCCCCCCCCTAATATTGAGCACCTCCAAAAAATCAGAGAGAGAGAGATGTTTGATGGTGCATCACCTTGTCATCCTACTTGTCATACTTCCTGTCAAACTCGCTCAGGAAAGATGTCAACACATTTCTCGGGAACCTCTCTGCAGCTGACCCATTTTGGCCACACATTACTGACCAGTACCTAACCAACATTGCTAAGAACGACATATATGCTGATGCTATTGTAGTGCAAGCTACGGCGAGAATAATTGGTAAGGGCATACACATCGTAACAAGTCAGCAAGAGAGCTCCATGATAGGCTACCTGATGAATACGATCTTGGCGGGAGACACTGAACCATCCCTTCCACCTGTCCTTACAGGGCAAATAGGCGTGGAACATTTTGTGAGCCGAACACTCCATCAAACCAGGGACGGTGAAAAGGATGAAGAAAAGGAGGAAGAAAGTGTTTCCTCATCTCCTGCAGAAGGTGCATCAATCATGCATTCTCCTCGTGACGACGCCAACCGACCTGCGCAGTCTTCCTCGTGATGGCTGGCCGACCTGCTACTGTAAGAAAACCAAAAAACCGGTCTACTGTGTGCTGCAAGGACGCAGTCAAGCCCTTTCAGCCACAGAGCAACACACAGTCCTCTCTCCAAACTGACTCGGGTAAGTTCAGGATGGCCCCCGCTATTTCCAAAGATCTTGGTTCCAGTAATACCCTTGGCTTCACCTATGCACAACAGACAGCAAGGTATGTTGTTTTCTTCTTCTGCATGAGGGCTAATCATCAAAGCTGCAAACTTGATGTAGCGTTTGTATGGAGCGGTTTTTGACAACTGGAAGAAAGCACTGGAAAAGTTCTCAAGCCACGAAAAATCATCTTTACATGGAGCAGCTGTGTATGACGTAAAATGTAGGCAGTCTACAACGTCAGTGTATGCTCGAGTGACGTGTCAGCATGAAACAGAACAAAAGAAACACTGCAAAGCCTGATGAACGAACTAAAGAGCCTTCAGTTTCTGCTGCGTCAGGGTCTGCCTCTCCTTGGACATGACGAGCAGGAAGGCAACTTTCAACAGCTGCTCAAGTTCTGCTTTGGAGAGGGCTGCAAGGAAAAACCAACACAGGTTCAAAATATGTCACATAATATTGTCAACGAGATCCTCGGGTTATGGCAGATAAAGTCTTGCGATCTGTTGTACTTAAAATCAGAGAAGAGAATTTGTTTTCGATACTAGCTGACGAAACCCATGATGTTGCAAACAGGGAGCAAATTGTAATTTGCATAAGATGGGTAACTGAGCAGTTTGCAGTCATAGAGGAGCCTGTGAGACTGGTGCATGTTGCCAATACCTGTGCTGAGACAATTTTTAATGCGCTAAAGTATTGCTTGATCAGGCTGGACAGTGCAGAAGCGTAGGGGTCAGGCCTACGACGGGGCCAGTAATTTTCAGGGTCACGTTTCAGGAGTTGCAAAACGGTTCAAAGATGAGGTCCCGTCAGCAGCGTTCGTACACTGTTGGCACACTCAGTCAATCTTGTGTTACAAGAGGCTTCCAGAAAGGTCAAAGTAATAAGACGTGCCCTTGACTTTGCCACAGAGGTCATTCAGTTGATCAAATTATCACGAAAACGACAGATCCTTTTTGAAACAATCCAACATGAAACATCAACTTCGTGCAGACCGTCCATTAAACCACTGTGTCCAGCAAGGTGGACTGTTCGAACAAGAGCTTTTGTCTCTCTCATTGAGAACTATCAGGTTTTGCAAGAAACACTTGGACTAGTCTCACAAGGACATGATGAGTATGCCAGGAGGGTATCCGGCCTTCTTGCACTTAGGCAGCAGTTCACCTTTCTTGAGCTCTCACTTTCACGGGATGTCTTTGCTGTGACTGAAGAGCTGGCGACTGCTGTTCAAAGGAAATGAAAAGTCCTGGTGGATGCAACAAACGCTGCAAACCTCTGTCTGAGAACGCTTGAAAGTATGCGCCAGGATAAAAGTTTCCAGACTTTTTTTGCCGACGTCTCAATCACGGCTGCAATCGTGTGTGATGAGCCCCGCATTCCGAGACAGAGACAGCCTCCACGGAGACTTGATGAGGGCTCCCAGAGTCACAGCTACTCTGGCCCTTCTGCTTGTTACAGACAGCAGTACCACGAGGCCATAGACAACATCAAACAGCATATAAAGCGCAGATTTGACCAACAAAGTCTTAACTTACCAAGAACGATTGAAATTCTCTTGGGTGACGGAGCTGCAGGAAAGAATCCAGAAATTCCTCAAGAGATCAAAGACACATATGCTGCGGACATTGACATGGACAAACTCAAAACGCAGTTAGCCGTCATTCCACATGCTCTGGGGGACAAGAAGAAGTCCATCTTTGAGGCACTGCTAGAAGAACTGACAGCTTCTGACACTGTTAAAAGAATGTTGAGTAAGGTAGACAAACTTATCAGGCTGTACTTACTTGACCATTCCAGTTACAACTGCAACAGCTGAACGCACTTTTTCTGCCTTGAAGCGGGTCAAAACATACCTCCGAGCACTATGACTCAAGAGCGCGCCTGGACAACTGTCTCATGCATATGTTCAAAGACAAGGTTGATCGGCTCAATCTCGCTGAAATTTCTTCCGAGTTCGTTTGCAGAAACGAACGACGTCAAAGTTACTTCGGAAAATTAAATGTGTAAAGGTGTAACCTCCCAGCTGTTGTGTAACCTGCTAATGTACAGACTGTGACAATAGTGACTTAGTAACTGCATTTTATGGTGCCTATAGTGTCCAGTGAATATGGAGAGAAGGTATGTTATTATGTTGTTCAGTCAGAAAGTCTGACTGTTGTCCGCCACCCTCCACCCATCTCTCTCTCTCTCTGTCTCTCTGTCTCTCTCTGTCTCTCTCTCTCTCTCTCTCTCTCTGTCTGTCTGTCTGTCTCAAGTTTCTGCAACGTTTTAATTGCAGCTATACAAAGTGTATTCCAAGTGTGTGTGTGTGTGTGTGTGTGTGTGTGTGTGTGTGTGTGTGTGTGTGTGAACTGAATATTGCATGCTGGATTTTTTTTTTTTTTGTTTTGTGTTATCGAACATTGACATAGTGTGATTGTAGGAGTTAATGATTTGAAATATCTATTGCCCACCCACCCACCCCTCCCCACCACCATCCTGGACAGCTTCCGCCGCCACTGCCTCTATCTGACGCACACCTATGCAGAGAGAGAGAGAGAGAGAGAGAGAGAGAGAGATTTGATTAGTTTGTTCTCTGCGAACTGCAGAGCAAAAGGAAAGTGAGATTTGTATTGGACTAAGTGTTTCCTATACGACAGTCAGGTAGGTCTCGTCACAACCCTCTTCCCCCTCCCTCCCCCACCCCCCCCCCCCCCCCCCCCCCCCCCACACACACACACACAACTACTTCCCCCCACCTTCCCCTAATCTCGCCCAACCCCCCCCCCCCAACTTAGCATCCCCCACCTTCCACCGAACCTCCCGCCAACTTACCCCCCAACCTACCCACCCCAACCTCCCCCTCAACTTATCCTCCCCCCCCCCCCCCCCCCCCGTCCGCCAACTTACCACCCACTTACCACCCCCCCCAAACCTACCCCAAACGTCCACCCTTTCTCCCCCCAACCTCCCCTCCCCTAACCTTCCTGAAGCCTTTCCCACCATCCTTCCCCCATCTCTCCCCCCCCCCCCCTCCTCCTCCCCTCTAGCCCTCCTCCACAATCCCAGGGACGTTTCGCAATGGGAAGAGGTCCAGTCAGTGATTCACGTGTTTCCCGAAGGTTTGGAAGCTACTCCGCACGTGATCTCATCTCATCTAACAATGTGTCAAGGTTTCGCATCCTTAGCCAGTGACGGCGCTGCGTGTAAACACGTGACGATGCCCGCCATTGCAAACGAGCAGCGAATGAGAACTGCTGGATTGATGTACTACTCCGTTGCCGCCAAAACCGGCAAGGTGATGAAGTGCCTTTAAAGACTTGCAGGTTTAAACTGTGTGCTGCTTCTTTCAATAATGCCAGCGTCACTGACAAATACTGTGGAGTGACCTAAGCCTTTGAAAAACAAAAGACCTAACAACACTGGCCCAAGACATGTTGATAGGATGAAAGAATAGCTGCGTGAATCGTGAGTCACCACAGCAAAGCAGTGCAAACCGAAGGAAGATACGGCCGTCTTGATTGACCTGCACCTTGGCCAAAAATCGATCAAATCCAAGCCTTTTTTGGAGGTAAGATTTTTTAAGGAAATTGTTTTTGCTGGGATAATTTCCTTTTCTCCCGCACCACCCCCCCCCTCCCCTTTCAACTTCTTTACAGCCCCCCCCCCCCCCCCCTCCCCACCTCTCCCCCTGGCGGGGTCTTTTCATGTCACCACTCCCCAAACTTTGAAATACTAATTCAAGATACTGTCATTGTGCTTTTCGAATGTCAAGGGAAGCTGGGTCAACTTCGAAGCTCTTACCTTCGACACTTACTCGCCATCAGACAGGATTTCACCCATCTTGTTTTGTTTCCATCGAAGATTAGCCCAGCATAGTTTTTAACATTCTCAGAAAGGAACGTTTCCAGAGAGAGGTTTCTTTTTTTTTTTTTTTTTTTTTTTTTTTTTTTTAATGCGAGGTTTTCTTGAAAAGGAAAGTTAAAACTCCCATAACCCTCCGGCCGTATAGGCGTTGACCTGATAGGTCACCCTGTCAAGGGTCCAGGGTCACTCTCTTGACTTGACTTGATTTGATTCAACGTTTGAGGCCCTTTTGGGCCTGTTCGTTGGTCTTGGTTTTACTGGCTTAAGTCTTCACATGCTTCACATGCGTGGGAATCTCTCTCTCGGTCCTCTCCGTGCCTGCTGGCGCTTGAGGCTACAGCAGGAGATCTCCACCTGGCTCTGTCTGCGGCTGCTCTGGGGGCTGTGTTGAGAGTCAGTCCTTTGTATTTCAGCTCCCTTTCTATTGACCTGCGCCAGGTTTCCTTCGGACGTCAGTGTATAGAACCACGAAGAAGCTACGGGGAGACAGAGGACAGAACCAAGACATACCAGTTAAGGCAGAGAGGACGGAACACCAATCACAGAACAACATGTTCCAAACTTAAGTCAGGCACTCAGGCTCGTAAACTGTCTTTAGTTGCTTCCAGTGTTGGTCCAAAAGATTTTTGAAAGCATTCAGCGAAGGGGCTGAGACCCACTGCATCTGGCAAACCATTCCAGCAGGAGACCACTCTACGGGAAAAAGAATTTGATCTGATATTTATTCTGGTCTCTGCTTCTGCAGTTTCAGAGAATTTCCCCTAAGGTCAGTGGTAGTAGCTAATTGAAAGACAGGAGCACTTACTTTGTAGCAGCCGTTCAGATATTTAAAGACTTCAATGATATTGCCTCAGAGACGTCTGTGTTCTAGGCTTGGTAGATTTTTGTGGATGGAACTTTAGTTGCCATTTGTCTGACCATGTTTGGAGTTCATCCAGATCATCTTGCAGTTCCTTTGCTCCCATCTCAGTATCTGTTATTGTAAATACCATCGTGTCATCTGCAAACATCTTTACAGAAGTCTTGACTTTACGTGGTAGATCATTTATGAACATAACGAAGAGCAGTGGTCCAAGAATGCTACCTTGAGGAATGCCACTTGTTATTTGGCTTCTTGTGATTTCATACCGTTGACAACAACATTCTGCCTTCTGTTGGTTAGGAAATCCTTGATCCAGTTCAAGGCTTTTTCATGTATTCCAAATGCTGAAATCTTTGCTAGGAGTAGGAGTCTACGGTGTGTGGTACAGAGTCGAAAGCTTTCTGGTATGGTACAGAGTCGAAAGCTTTCTGGTAGTCCATGTGTATGATATCAACACTACCTCCCTCATCAATAATGTGTCTGTCCAGTTATCCATGACTTCCAACAGTTGCGGTAATACACGACCTGGAACAAAGCCATGTTGGTCTTGACTGATCAGTGAATTTTTCTGTAAATGTTCCATTACTTGCATTCGAATGATCTTCTCCATTACCTTATAGATTACACAGGTCAGACTTACAGGTCTATATCTGCTTGGCATCATCTTGCTACCTTTCTTGAATATCGGCGTGACATTTGCCCAATTCCAATCCTTAGGAACGTGACCTGTATCACAGACAAACTGAAAAGATATGCCAGTGGTTGAGACAGTTCGGCAGCGGCACTTGCCAAAATGCTAGGTGGTATACCATCTGGACCTGGGGCTTTGCCATTTTTAAGAGATTCGAGCAGTTTACAAACCATTTCAGGCTTAATCATGATATCTGTGAGTGCTTTCACAAAGTCATACATTGGTGGATCTGGGAGTGGTCCTGAGTTTTTTAATGGTAAAGACACTTTAAAAGAAATGATTTAATAATTCTGCTTTTTCCTTGTCATTCTTGGTCTTTGAACCATGTGCCTTTTTCAGATCTGATATTCGTGGCCTTGATGATGTTTTTGACTTCATGAAGTTCCAAAAGCATTTGGGGTTTGTCTTTGCTTCTTCTGCCAGTTTGCGTTCTAAGTTTCTTTGCGCCCTGCGACATTCCTTTCTTGCTTGGTTATTCTCTGTCTTATAAATCTGGTATTCCTTCCCAGCTTTTGTTTCCTTCTGTCTTCTGAAAAGTCTATGCTTTTTCCTGACTGACTTCAGTGTGCCCCTGTCCATCCAGTTCTTTCCTTTCCTGCCTGAGCTGCATGGTAATGGCGTTGACTTTTCTATTGCATTATAGATGTGGGGGCTTTGATTTTCTCCCATGTTTCATTGGCTGATAAGTTTTTTTCTCCCTGTCTAACTCCACCTCACTCATCTTCCCTCTCTCTCTCTCTCTCTCTCTCTCTCTCTCTCTCTCTCTCTCTCTCTCTCTTTGTCTCTCTCTCTGTCTCTCTGTGTGTGTGTGTGTGTGTTGTGCACTTGGTGTTATTAATGGAAAAAATTAGGGAAAGATTTCTGCCCCCCTCCCCCCCATCCATCCACTTACTTGCTTTTAAACACATCTGATATCTGTACTGGGAAGGATTTCCTCTTTGTAGCGTTTATGTGCAGGATCTTTCTCATTAAAGTGATTTAGAAGAAAGGATAGGGTAGGAGATAGAGAGGGGGGGAATGTGGGAGATGGGGGGAAGGGGGGGGGGGGGGGGGGGGGGGCAACATCACCCCCATTTTAATTGTAATTCTAATACAAAAAACTTTGATCCCACTTTAAATTTTCAGTCCATCAGATTAATAATTTTGGATTGAAACATGCTTTTCTCTCCGTTTTTGTCACATGGTAGGACACTTTGTTGGCAGAAAATATTGAGAACTCCCAAAACATCAGAAGAAAACATAGGTTATTATATTTCAGCTGATAGTTTCAATGGTTTCAGGATTGAGGAATTTTAATTAAAAGGAAGTGTAGACATTTTGAGAGAGCTTTTGACTGGTAACTTATCTCCTTCTCCTCCCCCCCCCCCTCTCTCTCTCTCTCTCTCTCTCTAAACGCCTTTTTGATGGTATGAGACATTTGACTCCTTTATTCGGTAAGAAGAACGACTTCCTTTCGTTGCCTACTATCGCACAAAAGTTTCCTTCGTCAAACGTTTAAGGGGATTCTTTTTTCCAAATTGAATGACATCAGACTCTCTTCTGTTGGCATAATAGTGGGTTTTTGAAGCTCAGTGGAACCAGAGGATCTTGATGTCTTGACGAAAAAGACCTCCAGTCAGGGAAGAAGGTATGAAGGAAATCCTCAGCAGCAACAGAGATCTGAAGGTTCATCGCATCTTGTGAACAATGATAAAATGGACCATCAGCAATTCATCCTTAGCACTTTGTTCTCTTGTTGGGGGGGGGGAGGGATTGTTGGATGTCTTTCCTGATGGTTGTGACTATGCTTTCTGTGACCGTTAAAACAGGCTCAAACCTATTCTGCTGGCAACCAAATTACTTGACATTTTTGCTGACAGACATAATGGAATCATTCTTGTATTGCTCTTGTACAACTGCACATAATTTCTAGTCATGTATAAACTGTTGCATGATCAATTTCGGTGAATGATAGGGAATCTAGGTCAAGTGATTTTGTTCTGGTGCATTACCATGAGTCATGTAGCAATGTCTGTGTTTCAAAAAATGTAAATATTTTGTGGCTACATTAGCATAATATTAAAATATCATTCAAGTCAATAAGAAAAAACTTAATGTTTTATTGAATTCTCTCTCTCTCTTTCTCTCTCTCATCACCCTGTTGTTCTGATAATTAGTTTGCCATTTGTATTCATTTTGTGTGAAAATACATCCCTGCTGTGCTTTGGGCTATCTACGCTTTTTGGATCTGATGAATCGACAAGTAAACTGAAAGACTGACCAAACAACCAGCCAACTAATATAAGCTACCTAGTAACTAACCAACAAAGCAACCAAACATTACAAACTTTGTCTAATTGATGTTGCTGACACTGACATTTGTTACCTTTTGCTGTGTAGCTGATTACCTTTTATTTGTCCTCTTTTAATGACAATGTACCCAAGTGGGGAGAAGGAGCAGTTAACAGATGCCCCCCCCCCCCCCATCCCCTTTTTCCAACTTTCTAACCCCCCCCCCCCCCCCCCCCCCCCAGCCTTTCCAATAGATGGTTGCATTGTCCCAACAGATGAAACAAATGGTTCATTGCTGAGTTTACTGGCCAACTGTCTCTCTAACCCAACGTTATAGTTAGATAACTGTCATTTTCATTTGCAACAGAAACAGGAACCAGATCTGAGCGACAACAAAGGGTCAGAGTCTCAAAGGGCATCCACCTGGTGGCCCACTGTTCTCCATGACACCTGGAAGTGAACCTTTTCCATGAGGTGAGCCACGAGCGCAGGCTTGGCTGTGGCAAAGCAGCTTGAAGGAGACAACTCTGTGGGGATCTGACGGAATCTGCAGGCAACACTATTCATCACGAAGGAAGCTGGACTCCATGTCTAAAGAGGCAATGAATGATACAACAGCTTTCATCATCAAGGAAGCATTGACTCCTATGTCTGAAGAGGCGATGGATGACAACGACCAAGAACCTGTTGTTTCTCCGCCGCTGTCACATAAACAATGTCCGCCACCCAAGTCCTGTCCCGCGCCTGCAGAAAGACGCGCACTTCTCATACACAGGAAGGTAGGCACCCTCCACACCTGCTTAGGATAGCATTTCTTATCAGAGAAATATGAACAGATTTTCTGTCAGTAGTAAACAAATTTTACCTCTTTAATTTTATGGGCTCTGTCGTCTGTACTTCAGAATGTTCACTGTCTTTGCGTATATCTCTCTCTTGCTCTCTCTCTCGTTCATGTGTATAAATGTGTTTACTAAAGAAGTGAGAAGGGGGACAACCTTAGCAATGGATGGTGGCTCACTTGTATGTATGTATGTATATGTTGGGGCCAAGAGGTAGAAAGGACACAATACGTAGAACATATACACCAAACTTTTAATTTGTATAGACATCAAAAAACACAATACATGAAAAAACATGTGCATAGCCTGTGTTAATGACTAAATCAGTGGCATAGATACTGACCTGACACATCAGCACTTAACACAGTCAGTATGAGACCTGGGCTTATGTGTTGACTTGGAGGTCAAAATAGATTTACATACTGTCACCAAAAAATGTGCCCCCCATTTATGTCCCAGCAACGTTTCGAGATTTGGATTCCCTGTATATCGTTCTGGTTAACACCTTCCTCCTCTTTGGGCAGGAGCCCAGGCTACCCATTGACGACCTCCTGGGACGTTCCACCACCACAACGACAGACACAGTAGAAGACTGAATATGGCAATATCAACAGCAGCTTGGGATAGCTCACCAGGAGGCATTTGATCGTCTACATGACATCTAGCCATGATCTCCAGTCAGCGACCATGTCTACGTGCATGACTGGGTTCTAGACTGCAACAGGATCCAGGACTTTCGGCAGCCTTACCCACTCTGTGTCGCTGCCAACCCACATGAGCAAGTGTATGCTGTCTTGCCTGGTGGCCCAGAGAGGGTCATCAAACAAAGAGACCTCCTCCTAGCTGCTGATTTCCCAGATGAGGAACCAGAGCCTTTGCCATGGCAACAACCTGTACCTTTTCTGCTGAAACCTTGGATGGAAGAACAGATATTGTTGACGCCACATCACATCCATGTCCGAGGGCACAGGAACCACGGGCGCCTGGTCCCCCTCATCTTCCAGCTGACGTTCTCCCTCTGCCAGCACCAGTGCTCGCTCCACAGAGGTCACAACGCCTGAAGAATGAGGTAAGGCTCTAGATGAGCAAAAACTGAACATAGCGTACATACAGTTATCCTGCTACCCATAGACAGATATTGTCCTCCCGATTTTGCATTAAGGCATAATTTTTGTGTGGCATAATATCATTAATTTTATCCCATGATTAATTATTCATGTTTGTTTTTCGCTACTATTCTTTTCATTAAGATAATTTTGTTCCAAGCCAATGCTGACCATACTACATAGCCGACGCTTAGGCTCAGGGTGCCAAACACAGCCTAAAAGGCATCCGATTAAACTCAAAGAGGTCAAATGGGGTTGTAAAGGCTGTCTTTTTGGTTGTCCTCTTCCTCCACTTCAACCTGGTGATATCCTGAAGCCAAATCCATTATGGAGAAATAACAAGCCCCTGTAAGGCATCAGGGATTCGTCGATTTGGGGTAGGGGAAAGCGTCTTGCCTGGTCTCTTATGTTCAGCTTGCGGTAATCCATGCACATCCTCAGGCTCCCTTGTTCTTTCTGACCAGGATGATCAGTGAAGTGTATGGGCTGCTGCTCAGTCAGATGATCTTTCTCCAGGAGTTCTTGAAGGTGTTGCTTCACCTTTCCCAGTTGAGTAGGCGGAATCCTCCAGTAGGCTTGCACCACTGGGGTGTCATCCTCTACCGTGATTTTATCTTTCACCTGGTCGGTGTGGCCCACATCGAATTCATCGTTGGTCAAGGTGTCAGCAAACTCCTCCAGGAGTTGCCTCAATTGCATCCGTTCTGAGGCAGAGCGCTCTACTGGGGACAGGTCTTTCTGTGCCTGAGACTTAACCTGGCTAGCTACTCCTATGCTATTGCACTGGACAACTATATGACTCTTGTCTTCCTTGAATCCAACCTCTGACATCACAACATGCCCTTCCTCATTGTCTGTGCCCAACGGAGTCTTACCAGCTATTATGATATCCTCTTCCCCGATGTTCACCACAGGGATGGTCCCTGTCCTGCCACCACTGTCTGGGCAACCAAGAATTTGCGGTTAGTCTGCTCCTTCAGTGGTTCTGTGATGTACTCTGACTCCATCTGACCTTGCTGAACTCGCTTCCTCTCCCTTCCGGAACAGTCTCACTGATGATCAACCTCGCTGGAAGATGAACTTTGCCACTGGGGCTCTGACCAAGCTTGCTTTATACGACACATCTTCCAGGTCAGCCGCAATTTCTGGATCCCCTTTTACTTCCCAGATGACGGTCATACCCAGGAGGAGTAATGAGGCTGACTCCATGAGCTTTTGACCTAGGCCACCTTTGTCTTTCCAAAGATGATTCCACTGGCTCGAATGACCCGCTTCCCTATCTTGACGTCCATGACAGTGTACCTTCTGTATGGCACCTCTGACCTGTTGGCAGCCACTAAATTAACTAACGGACATCCTTAACTAGTGGTGAATTCCCTGAAAAGTACTGATATAGGCAGTCACTCATGATGGTAACTTGTGAGCCTGTGTCCCAAAGCGCCTCTATTTCTACACTACCTATCTCTACCTTGACGGTAGGCTGCTCACCCATGGTCCTGGACAGCAGTGATGAGCCACGCTGGGTTCCATCAGTAGTACGGCTCCGTACACTGATTGCGCCCTGTTTAACCCCTGATCCCTGTTTCCCCTTCGGGATCTCTGGATGTGGTCTGGCTTCCCACACAAATAACACACTACTGACCCCCTGCCCGCACCCCTTTGCCTGTTCCTGTTCCTCATCCTGCAGTCTCCTCCCCTTTTGCTTCTGGGCCTCTAACTCGTCTGCAACTTCCTGTCTTCTCGCTCTGCAAGCTCCTCCTGGGCCCTTTCCAACTCTGAAAGCTGACTCCCTACTGCCCCAGTACCCGCTGTATGGCTACTAACTGGTCCCCCTTCATTTTCTCCCACTCTCTAGGGCTTCTTCCCTAATTTCTGCAAAAGACGGCATGCTCCTTTTCACTTGCCTTTTCAGGTCAAGAGCCAGGTTCTTGTCGTGGAGTGCCTCCATGAACTGACCAACCAGTGCATCCTCCTCGACCAACTGTTTTCCTTCCTTCTCTTGTTTCTGTGTCAATTTCTTGTGTCGGGAAAAAAAACAGGTCATTGGCATACTCTCTTATGCCCTTTCTTGCCCCTTGTTTTCATTCAGTGAAGTTGGCCAGTAAGGCTGGGAAAGAATGGTGGTCCCCGAACGCATTTTGCAGGGTCTCCAAAATGGCTTCCACAGAGTCCTGTGGTCTCCCACACGACCATACTTCTGTTTTGCCACCCCCTCGAGATGGCTGAGGACTAGCTGCCTCCGTTCCTCTCTCTCTTCCTCCCCTCTTAGCAATACACTAACCTCCTCTAAAAAATCCTCCACTATGTACCCCCCATCTACTTCAGGCTCCCCGTGGAATTTCCTGACTTTTTTGTGCCTAGGCCCAGTCACCACAACCTTCTGCGACTGAGAGCACATTTCCTCTAATTGCCTGTGTAGGCTCTTTCAACCTCCTTCACTAACCTGCTCCTATGGCCTGGGCTGTGGTTCCTAATGCCCCCAAGACCACCACCGATCAACGTCCCCCTCCCCAGTCCTGGGGATCTTCTAACTTCTGCTGTGAGTTGGGCATCATTGGAGAAGCAAATGCGCTTTCACGCTCTTGAAACATCTTGACAACTATCTTTTTTGTACTAATAATGGTACAACACCCGAGTACTTGGAATTTTACAATCAACAACTCCCCCCCCCCCCCCCCCCCCCAAAAAAAAAAAACACAAAAAAAAAAAAACCCTGTCATAAAGAAGGGAAAAGAATAGAACATTTAAACAAAAAAACACACCAACAACCATATAGCCATACAGCATCCAGCTGCTCCCTGACTTTGAGAGAGTGCTATGGGGCTAGAAAGGAAAAAAAAAAAATCCCAATAAAACCAATTGCTAAGGACTGTCACACATCTGTACCACAAGTTGTGAGAACCAAAGACTTTCAATTGAGAAAAATTATGAGGTCAAACTTTGCCCTCTTTGGAAATGTCACTAAAGACACACATCTTTTCTGTTCATGAACAGAAAAAAAAAAAATCAAAATCAATGTTCCACAGAGAATTCATTTGTCGCTTCTCTTTTGTGAAGAAACTAAGTTGTTCCTGTCAAAACCAAGTTCATCCTCGTTACCTGATCATGCACAAATAATGACGTTGTATCGGACCATTGTCTATCTGTGGCATCAGCAGTTTGAATTTGCATAAACAAAAACCCAAAAGAATATCACCATGGGCTGATGGGGATGCCTCGTCTTGGGCTGTGGTGTGTTGTCTGCCCTGGGCTGATGGTCCTCGCCCAGCCGTCTGGTCCTCCCTAGGGTCTCTAAGCCCTAGCGTTCGTCATGGCCCTCATTATGGCTTCTCCCATCTCAGTCGTTGGGGTCCAGGTCGTCTTGTAGCCTTGTGGTTTATCTAGCTGAAGGTTTTTTGTTTCTTTTTGTCCCCATCACTATTCTGCTCGCAGGAATATCCCAACAAACGGCATTTGGGCAATAAAAGAACTGAAGTCGGAAGTTCTCATGTTGTGATTTGAACGAGAGACATACAAGGGGTGTAGTCACAAGCATTGAGATGGAGAAAAAAATACCATTGTCCCATTCTTTAAAATATTGATGGAAAGAAGCGAAAGGAGTAAAACCGGAAAGCAGCTTTCCATTAATATTTCAACTTCTGTTGTGGGAGGAAATGTGGACATAGCCACACAAGGCCAGTGAGAGAAGTTCAAAGCATGGAACAGGGATTTTTTTTTTTTTTAATTTGTCTCTTTTAACATGTGCATTGTCCACAAGGCTACGTGAGCACTTCTGAACAACCCCTCATTTGCTGTGCAGATATTATGAAGACATGGCTCAAACAGTTCAATTCCTGCTTCAGCCATCCAAGGATTTCAGCACCTCGTGTCTTGATGCCTGACTATGCTAGTGTCTGCTGATCCCGTTTCCTGTGTGCACCTCTTCCTCCTCAGGCGCTTGGGCATCTGTCACCCAACCCCTGATAAGATGCCAAGGACCCAGACCCTCTGTGCATGTGTGTTACCAACTCGGCCAAGTTAAAAAAAATCGCGGAAGAAATCAAGAAATGAAACAACCTCAGTGCATGTATCCTTTTGGAGTTCCTTCTGTGAAATGATACCGATTCAGTCTGTGTAATACGCAAATGGATGTGCTCATCTTCATCGCTGGCATTCTGATTTGTGGACTTGGTAGTATATATATTATTGCGTGACATTTTGGGTGTTGTATCATACATCCATAACATGTGATGGGCTTTGTGGATGATTTTCTCAGTTGAATGAAGTATAGTTTGACATGTTTAAGGAGGCCAAATATTGTTTCCACATCACACTTCCATCTGCTGTTCCATTTCATTGTGTTCCATGTTTTCATCCATTCACCTGGATCAGCCCCTGGCCCCAATTCCAAAAAGAAATGAGCGCAGTTCCAGTTTCTGCTCCATGTATGGAAATGTGTATTCTTCCATTCATCCACAGTTCACAGGACACCAGTATTGATATTGGGCTTGTTTGTAATCTATCCATATTCCTAGACAATCCACATTCGACTTTTTAAACACCACATACTCACTCTGATCTTGCTTGTTTTGGTAAGGACTTCACCAGCTGTCTGGCATGCACAGCTTTTAGGAAGGAGTGGGAGAATTGGGAGAAAGTAAATGAAACGACGAAAGCCGTGGCTAGAAACCTGAAATATGCGTCACTGCAAAAGGGGCTGGAAATTTGCAGAAATAGGCAGATGGTGGACAAGATGAGAAGGATGGTTTGTGAAATGGTACACAGCAGTAGTGAAGAAAGATATATTCATGTAAGGAGGTGGAAAATGAAAACAGAAGATATAAGAAGAGAGAAGTGCAACTGGAGAAGATCGCTCATGGGAAATCGGAGGCCAGATGTGAAGATATTGATGAAAATGAGATGGGTCGGAAAGCCATTAGAAAGCAACAAGAACATAAGTTGGTATCCCTCTCCAGTGTCTGCTAGCCTACGTAATTTTTATGTATTATTTGTGGCACTGACATGCTTTTCATTACCTTTCACCCCGTTTTTTTTTTTTCTTGTGAAAAATCAATGAAATGCCAATTGTTTGTAGCACAGCCTAATTTCATATTAAGTTAGTGACAGTTGAGCTAAATCACATGCAGATGCTGTGTTATGTTTCATTTTTTTCTCTTTTTTTGTGATCTGACTTTTTTGTAAACATATTTTGTTTTGTGATATTGACAGACCAGAAAAGGCTTTGATTTGTGAGCTGGATCATAATGATTGCAATTCAGAACGAAAAAAAAAAAAAAAGAAAGAAAGAACAAAAGACAATGAAAACTTGAAGCCTGATGCCGTTGGAGCTATAATCAACAAAATTTAAAAAATGAAGGATTCCAGCCAGTTTCTTTCTTGTCCTCTCCCATCATCTTTTGGTTTCCCACTGTTCTTCCATTTTCCTTCCACACTTTCCACTGTCTACCGGACCGTTCCCATTTTCCCTTGCTCACCCTGATCCTACTCTGTCCAGTCAATACTTTTTTTTGTTCTTTGCCGCCACCACCCCTTCTTGTTCCCTTCCCACACTTCTTCCATGAATTATCTGAAACTGAGGGCTAATCCAGAAAACCCTGCCTATGATATTGTCATGAACCCGCCTTTTAGAGCCAAATATGACTTAAAGCCCAATGAGATTCCTCCACTGGGTATTTATATTTTGCCCCACTTCGGGGCAGCTGGCATTGACCTTGATGCTGTTGATGACGGTCCATTACAGACTGATGTACCTCCCTGGAAAATAGCCAATTCAGAGATTAATTTATATTTAACTCAATTTCGAAAGGAGGTCACCACGAGTGTTGCATATAAACAACTTTATCTTGAGCAATGTGAACTTTATAAAGATTTTACCAAGATTTTTACAGATGGTTCTGAAAAGGATGAGAGGGCTGCAGCTGCCATTATGTGTGATAGCAATTTTCAGGAGCCTACCTTAAGATGCAGGATTGGTCGTTTGTTTATACTGCTGAACTGAAGGCTTAAAATCTGGCTCTCAGTGCAGTGTCCAGGTCAGATCAGAACGATTTCCTTATTTTATCGGATTCATTGTCGGCTTTATCAACAAGAGAAGTTTCACATCCAGTTTTGGCGGATATTCATGATATTCATGCTCAGCTTGTCTCTCTCGGGAAAGCATATAGTTTTCTGGTGGGGTCCCCAGCCACATGGAAATCTATGGTAACTCAGTGGTAGACAAAGCAGCCAAACAAGCTCTCGGTGTAAGTCTTTCCAGGAGGCCTGTGCAGTTTGTTCCTCACTCGGATCTTCGTCATAAATCTAGCTTGTATTGTTGTGAAACTGTGGCAGAGTGAATGGTCTAATCAAATTCATAATAAATTGTTTAAAATTTGCCCAGATTTTAATTAACCCTTTCCCATCGATAGTATGTAACCGTAAAGAGGAATCAGTTTTGTCACGGTTACATATTGGGTACAGCTATATAATGCACAGTTGGATACTCAGAAGGAAAGACCCTCCATGGTGTGTTGCATGTGACAGCTTGTTCAGTGTTAATCATTTTTTGACAATGTGCTGATTTGATGTGTATCACAGAGAAGTTCTTTTCCACTAGTGATTTATCAGTTCTTTTTCGTGAGATTTCAGTGGATCTTATTTTTTCTTTTTTGAAAGAGGTAAACTTATTTGATAAATTATAGTGTTTTAATAATGTATATAGGTGTGCTTTTGTCTTTATAAATTTTAAGCGATGTGTTAATACTAGTGTGGGTATTTGTATCTAGAGACTCCGCAGATATGATAGCTGAGGTCCTGATTTGGCTCTAGCAGTCCGCTGGACCCTATAAACACTAACTAACTAACTAACTTGTTTGTTTGCAGTGTTCCAATCGACCTTCCAGCTATCCCTTTCATGTGTTCTCCCAAAATTGGGACTTTCCCACAGATGTTCTGTAAGCCAAATTATTTTTCCCATTTTGTTTTACTTGCATTCGATTTGCCACTTCTCTTTTGACAAAACTGTTTTTCTTTGTCCTAATGTTTCATGTTCATTTTTTAAATTGTTCCCTTTCCCAATATCGCAAACCTTCCTATTCTTACCTGATGCAGCACTACTTGGGTTTTTTTTTTTTTCCCTTAGCTCAAGGTGGTTTCCTTAGATTTCTATTCCCTTATATTCCTCCGATCCTTCACCCCTGACCTCTGATCCACAGCACTTTGTACAACTGAAACGCCTCTTCCCTCATCAGCAGGGACTGAAGCCTGTTGTACACTGCTGGTCGGAACACTGTTGCATTTCTGAGTCAAAACCTCAACTGATTGTTCAAGTATAGTAAGCTGATCCAAAACTGATGACAACAATTCTGTCAATTTCTTCTCCAGAGCAGTGAATGGAGCTGCTCCCAGATCATCACCCGATGACCGGTTTGCAGAATCGTTGACCACCACCTGTGCATAAGTAGAAGCCGAAGGAGTCCTGGCCTCCACTAACCTTCTAGCCTCAATAAAGGAACATTTCCTCTCAATCTTTACTTTTTGAATCTCGCATTCCTTTTTCCACACTGGGCAACTTTTTCAATTTGCTGGATGGTCACCCTTACAATTGACACAGTATAGTGTATACAGCACTTGTACAAGATTTGTCATGCTTCTTCGGTCCACAATCATCACGACAAATCTCCTGACCCCGACAAGCTTGGCTGGAATGCCCAAAGCATTGGCACTTGAAACACCGCAAAGGAGATGGCACAAAAGGCATAACTTTCTCTCAGACATAACCCACTTTGCCAAACTCTGGAAGAGATGGCATAGCAAAAGTCAAGAACAGTGTGTTGGTTTCGATTAAGTCACTTCTTTAGAGATTTTATCTCTGTGGACCTGCAGGACACCCTGGCTTTCCATCTCGGTCTGAATTTCTGATTCAGCAACTCCAGCCAAGTCAGCACATCTGATTACCCCTTTCGAGTAGTTGAGAAAGGGGTGAATGGAAACCTTAACTATGATATTCATGAGTTGAGAACCATCCCTTTTCAGTAACAACCGAGATGCTGCTTATGCAGCACAGTTAACAGATCGGAGTCTCTTAATGAATCATTTTAAATCCTGCGGACGAAACTCCCTCAAACCACTTACAAACAGCGAACAGAGAAATCCGAGCAGTGGATTCTTTCAGATCTTTTGCTTCCACTAAAAGGAAGCTTGGCCATAAGTTTTGGATACCCTTTCTTTTTGCCCCTTTTCTTATATCTCGTTATCTGAATCTGAATCTCTATTCATAATCTAGTCCATAAACTTGCCATGTCCATCATCGTTTTTCTTCTCTTTTTGTTTGGGGTATTTGTTTAGTGGTCATATTGAAAGGAAAAAAAACTTCACCTCCCCTACTCCCCACCCGCCATCGAGTGCCCACAAGGGCAATGCCCCTAAGCGATCCTCTAGCAAAGGGAAACACCAGGGTTGTAGTGAAGGTATACACCACGTGACATGCTCTCCACCCATCCACCAGGCTCATGACCAACTGCCGAGAACAAACAGGAGGCCACTCACCTGGCTTCCAGAGCAAGCAACGTGCCACACGGTTTGACCCATGCCATGCCCACACTGTGGAGGCGACCGGTTGACAGCACTGGGCCCCATGCTGCCCCCCGTCTAGGGAAAGTCTGGGCCAAAGTGGCGTGTTGAGGGGCGCAGATCCCACTACGGGTCCTCTCAACCACGAGGACACCATTCTCCCCCGACACAGGTCGCACCGCATGGTCAACACGGTGGACCAAGAGGTCACAGAGAAAACAAACAGAAAGTGTTACAGAAGACGTGTGTGATAAAAGGGAAAGACTAGGATAAAGATCCAAAAAGCAGAAGATAGACAAAACAGAAAACTGCAGAGTAATAAGGAGAATATTGAAAGAGAAATGCAGGTGAAAGAACCATGGGTAGGCAGGAAAAAACACAAAAAACAGAGAAAAAGAAAGCCCACCTAAAACAAAGTCCCACCCTCAAGGGGCACAAGAGGGTGACCCTGAGAACTAAAAATAAGACACCCCACCCAGGTCCCCAGGGCAGAGGTTGCTAAAAAAAAAAAAAAAAACGAGGTTGCTAACTTGTTAGCTGCTACTATTCATCAAAATTTGTCAGCTGATCATTATTGCAAGGAATTCCAGCGTATCAAAAGATCAGCGGAGTCAAAATCTTGTTCTTTCGTGCCAGATAGTTCTGAGGACTACAACTGCGTTTTCAGCATGGATGAGTTAAAGGACGCCATTTTGAAAGCCAACAACTCGGCTCCTGGACCAGATGACATCCATTATCAATTTATTCAACATTTGCCAGCTGAGGGTTTAAAGGTGTTGTTGTCACTGTTTAATCATGTTTGGTGTTCAGGATATTTTCCACATTCTTGGAGAGAGGCGGTTGTTCCTATTCCTAAACCAGGAAAGATCATTTGGATCCTAACAACTATCATCCTATAGCTCTTACTAGTTGTTTATGTAAAACTTTGGAGAGAATGGTATATTCTCGATTGTTATGGCAGTAGTACATTAAACAATCTTGCCAGTCAGGTTTGAAATGTTTTGAAGGTTATTAGCCACACTGATTTGGGGTGCAGACAGGTGAACTTTGTTGCGATTGTATCAGGCTTTGGTGAGACCAAAGCTAGGTTATGGTTGTGTGGTATATGGAACTGCACGAAAATCGTATCTCAAAGCTCTTGATCCAGTTCATCATCAAGGACTGCGCGGATTGGGAGCATTTTGCACTTCTCCAAAAGAGAGATTGTATGTTGAATCTGGTGAACCCCCTCTGGAGCTAAGGAGATTGTGTCTTTCCCATGAATTATTATCAAAACTGAGGGCTAATCCAGAAAACCCTGCCTATGATATTGTCATGAACCCGCCTTTTAGAGCCAAATATGACTTAAAGCCAAATGAGATTCCTCCACAGGGTATTTGTATTTTGCCCCACTTCGGGGCAGCTAGCATTGACCTTGATGCTGTTGATGACGGTCCATTACAGACTGATGTACCTCTCTGGAAAATGGCCAAACCAGAGATTAATTCATATTTAACTCAATTTCGAAAGGAGGTCACCTCGAGTGCTGCATATAAACAACTTTATCTTGAGCAATGTGAACTTTATAAAGATTTTACCAAGATTTTTACAGATGGTTCTAAAAAAGATGAGAGGGCTGCAGCTGCCATTGTATGTGATAGCAATTTTCAGGAGCCCACCTTGTTAAGATTGTGAGATGGTCATCTGTTTATACTGCTGAACTGAAGGTTTTAAATCTGGCTCTCAGTGCAGTGTTCAGGTCAGATCAGAACGATTTCCTTATTTCATCGGATTCATTGTCGGCACTGTCTTCTTTATCGACAAGAGAAGTTTCACATCCAGTTTTGGCATATTCATGACCTGCATACTCAGCTTGTCTCTTCGTGAAAGCATATAGTTTTCTGGTGGGTCCCCAGCCACATGGGAATCAATGGTAACTCAGTGGTAGACAAAGCAGCCAAACAAGCTCTCAGTGTAAGTCTTTCCAGGAGGCCTGTGCAGTTTGTTCCTCACTCAGATCTTCGTCATAAATCTAGCTTGTATTGTTGTGAACTGTGGCAGAGTGAATGGTAAATCAAATTCATAATAAATTATTTGAAATTTGCCCAGATTTAATCAGTCCTTTCCCATCGATAGTATGTAACCGTAAAGAGGAATCGGTTTTGTCACGGTTACATATTGGGCACAGCTGTATAACGCACAGATGGATACTCAGAAGGGAAGACCCTCCATGGTGTGTTGCATGTGACAGCTTGTTCAGTGTTAATCTTTTTTTGACTGAATGTGCTGATTTGATGTGTATCAGAGAGAAGTTCTTTTCCACCAGTGATTTATCAGTTCTTTTTCATGAGATTTCAGTGGATCTTATTTTTTTTCTTTTTTGAAAGAGGTAAACTTATTTTATAAATTATAGTGTTTTAATAATGTATATAGGTGTTGCTGGAGTTGAACAGATAATTGTGCTTTTGTCTTTATAAATTTTAAGCGATGTTAATACTAGTGTGGTATTTGTATTTAGAGACTCAGCAGAAATGATAGCTGAGGTCCTGATTTGGCTCCTAGTAGTCTGCTGGACCCTATAAACACTAAGTAACTATCCCCTTATATTCTGCCTGCTTCTTGATATACTGACATTTTTTCATTATCAGTGTTAGCACTTCTCCATACGCATACTTTTGTTGTCACTCCCTGCCATCTATAACTTCTCTTCCTCACTTCTCCACTTCTCATGGCTGTTTATCTCAATGGCAAGGTTTCACTCTTTTCCTGTTCTGTGTCCTCCAGAGTTCATCATTGGCATTTCCTTCTCATTTCAACAGTCAGTTTTACCATTGTCACCATCCCTTCAGCTGCTTCTGCCCCCTTCCTCTTCCACACATTAAGCGGTCTTCATTGTTAAGTCCCTTTCAGCTTGAGGTCACTTTCTGATATATTCACATCTTTTTGTTATTGGTGTTAGGAGCCAAAATACCACTAAACACACAATACAGAGTGGAAATTAATGCTAATTGATACCAGGAGAAAACAGACATGTGATTTTTTTTTCAGCAAATTCATTTCCTCCGGAAGTCACAAAAATGTGCGAAACAGTATTCCAGAATTATACAGATTGCAGTCTGCTTCTTTCATTTGGGGGGAGGAGGGGGTGTGTTTATCACTGTTACACCTTTTGTATGGCATATGGAGGTGGAACTTAGGTGGTTGGGCACACCACTTATTTGCCAGCTCCATGGCAGTACCTCCCCTCCCACCTTCTGCTACCATTCCATTTTGTTCCTCTGAAAGCTCAAAGTTTTGCTTGAATTTGCAAACCTTCATGTTTTGGACCTATTTTGAATCTTGAATTCAAAGCTGTCACTGTTTAGGAGTCAAAATACCACCAAACACACATACAGAGTATAAATGAATGCTCAATTTGATACACAGGAGAAAATGGACATGTGATTTTTCAGCAAATTTATCTTCCCCAGAAGTCACAAACATGACAAAAATGTGCGAAACTGTATTCCCAAACTATACAGATTGCAGTCTGCTTTTTTTCATTTGGGGAGAGGAGGGGTGTGTTTATCACTGTCACACCTTTTGTATGGCATATGGAGGTGGAATTTAGGTGGTTGGGCGCACCACTTATTTGCCAGCTCCATGGCAGTACCTCCCCTCCCACCTTTCTACCGCCATTCCATTTTGTTCTTCTTTTGCATTTCCTTCTGAAAACTAAGTTCTGCTTGAATTTGCAAACCTTCATGTTTTGGACCTATTTTGAATCTTGAATTCAAAGCTGTCACCGTTTAGGAGCCAAAATACCACCAAACACACAATACAGAGTATAAATGAATGCTGTATTTGATACACAGGAGAAAATGGACACATGATTTTTCAGCAAATTATCATCTCCAGAAGTCACAAACATGACAAAAATGTGCGAAACGATATTCCTAAACTATACAGATTGCAGTCTGCTTTTTTCATTTGGGGGGAGGAGGGGTGTGTTTTATTACTGTCACACCTTTTGTATGGCTTATGGGTGGGAACTTAGGTGGTTGGGCGCACCACTTATTTGCCAGCTCCATGGCAGTACTCCCTCCCACCTTTCTGTCGCCATTCCATTTTGTTCTTCTGAAAACTCAAAGTTTTGCTTGAATTGCAAACCGTCATGTTTTGGACCCATTTGAATCTTGAATTAAAGCTGTCACCGTTTATCTCCAGTGTAACATTTAGCTAGGAAAGATGAGATGAGATGGGGCGTACCACTTTAAACCCAGCTCACTGCAGTATCGGCTTTGCATCAGTTCCTGCCTGACACAGACATGCTTTTCACTGCATTTTACTTCCGTGGCCACCCAGACTGTAAATGTAAACTGAACAGTGCTTAATTTCCTGTTATGTCTGGTCTTTTCCAACCACCTGCTTTCCATTTTACTACTTGTTTACAGACATGCAAGACATCCTGTGTTAAGTTTTCGTCTTTCCTTTGTCTCTTCCAAATCTCAGGTGTTTATTACCTTTCTAGTAAACTCTTCATTCCATTCCCTCCCACTTACATTGTGCATTATCACCACTCCCCATGTTTCTACCTCAACTTATTAAGTAATCCATTCAGTCTCTCACACTTCCCGGTTTCTATAACTTTTCTTTTTTACATTGTTAACTACCATTTTTATGCTTGCAATTTTTTTTTCCCATTCATCTCTTTTTAGTCTCCTTGTCTTATTCTTGCACTTCATACGCATACTTTTGTTGTCACTTCTCTTACCATTTATAACTTCTGTTTGCTCCACTTCTCATGGCTGTTAATCTCGTTGGCAAGGTTTCACTATTTCAAGTTCTGTGTCCTCCAGAGTTCATCGCTGGCATTTCCTTTGATTTCAACAGTCAAGTTTGACCATGTTTACCATCCCTTCTGATATGCTTCCGCCCCATTCCTCTTCCACACATTATGCGATCTTCATTGTTAAGTTCCTTTCAGCTTGAGATCATTTTTTGATATATTCATATCTTTTTGTAATCTGTGTTAGGAGCCAAAATACCACTAAACACACAATACAGAGTAGAAATGAATGCTTTATTTGATACAGGAGAAAAAACGGACACATGATTTTTCAGCAAATTTATCTTCTACAGAAGTCACAAAGGTGACAAAAATGTGCGAAATGGTATTCCCAAGCTGAGCAGATTGCAGTCCACGTCTTTCATTTGGGGGGGAGGGGGGGGTGTGTTTATTACTGTCACACCTTTTGTATGGCTTATGGAGGTGGAACTTAGGTGGTTGGGCGCACCACTTATTTGCCAGCTCCATGGCAGTACCTCCCCTCCCACCTTTCTGTCGCCATTCCATTTTGTTCTCCTGAAAACTCAAAGTTTTGCTTGAATTTGCAAACCTTCATGTTTTGGACCCATTTTGAATCTTGAATTAAAGCTGTCACCGTTTATCTCCAATGTAACATTTAGCTAGGAAAGATGAGGAGGATGGGCGTACCACTTTAAACCCAGCTCACTGCAGTATCAACTTTGCATCAGTTCCTGCCTGACACAAACGTGCTTTTCAGTGCATTTTGCTTCCGTGGCCACCCAGACTGTAAATGTAAACTGAACACAGAACAGTGCGTAATTTCCTGTTTATGTCTGGTCTTTTCCAACCACCTGCTTTCCATTTTACTACTTGTTTACAGACATGCAAGACATTCTGTGTTAAGTTTTCATCTTTCCCTTTTCTCTTCCCCAATCTCAGGTGTTCATACCTTTCTCATAAACTCTTCATTCCATTCCCTCCCACTTACCTTATGCATTATCACCACTCCCCATGTTTCTACCTCAACTTACATTAAATCTATTCAGTCTCTCACACTTGCAGATTTCTAGAACTTTTTTTTTTTTTTTTTTTACCATTGTTAACTTCCTTTTTTTTTTTATGCCTGCAATTTTTTTTTCATTCATCTCTTTTCAGTCTCCTTGTCTTATTCTTGCATTCCTCCATACGCATACTTTTGTTGTCACTCCCTTGCCATCTATAACTTCTGTTTTCCCCACTTCTCCAGTTCTCATGCTGTTTATCTTGTTGGCAAGGCTTCACTCTTTTCCTGTTCTGTATCCTCCAGAGTTCATCGTTGGCATTTCCTTCTGATTTCAACAGTCAAGTTTGACCATGTTCACCATCTCTTCTGCTGCAATATCAGCTGTGCATCCGCATCAGCTCCTGCCTGAAACGAACATGCTTTTCACTGCATTTTGCTTCTGTGGCCACCCAGACTGTAAATGTAAACTGAACAGTGCTTAATTTCCTGTTTGTGTCTGGTCTTTTCCAACCACCTGCTTTCCATTTTACTACTTGTTTACAGACATGCAAGACATTCTGTGTTCTTAAGTTTTCATCCTTCCCTTTTCTCTTCCGAATCTTAGGTGTTCATACCTTTGTAGTGAACTATTCATTCCATTCTTTCCACTTACTTTGTGCATTATCACCACTCCCCATGTTATCTCACCAAGTGTCTGACTCAGAACTAATAATACCTGGCTGTAATGTAGTGTGCAAAGACCCATCCAAATTTAGTGAAATGGGTCTTAATATATATATTCACCAAAGTTTAAACTTCAAGCAAATCTCTTCTCTAGAAAATACCAAGTAGAATCCTTATGGATCGAATTACAGCTGAAAAAACTGAAACCTGTTCTTATAGCTTTATATATATTATATAAAACCGGTGGGCGAACTGATTGGATAGATGAATTTTCTTTAATGATGGAGGAAGCATCTTTTTTCTCTTATGAATATATGTTACTAGGTAATTTCAATAGTGATTATTAAAATCGAACAAATCTTGGACAGAAACTTACAAATCATTTAACCTGGACCAACTAATAGACAAACCAACAAGAGTCACCGCTACCTGCCAAACACTACTGACCATATATATACTTCTTAAGTTAACACCATGATAGAAATATGCTCACCAACGTTCGGTTGTAGCGACCATTCTCCAGTGTGTTCTACATGGTCCAAGCGAGGAGTTAAAGCTAAAAAAAAAAAAAAATTCCACAAGATAATTACCTACGGAAACTTTTCAAAATTTGACAATGACTCCTTTCAGCGGGATTTAATGAACTCATTCCTTTCCACGGTCTCTACCAATTCACAGACCCTGACGAGGCTTTAGAAGTCTGGTATCATAGTTTCCTTAATGTTTATAATAAGCATGCCCCATTTAAAACAATGCGTTAGTAACAATCCTAAAAAACCCTGGATAACTAAAGATATAGACATTGCTACCGACTTAAGAGAGTGGCTGTTAGTGTCAGGGAGTTGAGATTCCTGTAAAAAAGCAAAGAAACTTAGTCAATTACCTAAAACGATCGTCAAAGAAAAAGTATTTTCAAGTTCTTATTTCTTCCAAAGCAGATAACAGATCTATTTGGAAAGCAATAAACGAGCTTACTAATAAAAAATGTGAAAGGTCATACTACCTTGCTAAAAGATTTATCATCTGATGTCTTGAATAAACATTTTTGTGACATAGCTAACTCAACAATAAGTATAAACAGAATGTCAGAAAATAAATTGGATGTTCTTCAGGACTTTTGCAATTCTAGAAATAGATCCTTTTTTCAAATATACCATTTATGGGTGTGCATGAAGTGTATAAATCTCAAAGTAGTCTAAAACAAAGTAACACAAGTGGTCTTGATCGCATGGATGGGAAAATCTTGAAATTGTCATCCCCAGTAATCGCCGAAACGCTTACTTACATCTACAATCTATGCCTTGCAAAAAGTTATATTCCAAAAGCTTTTAAAGTTGCTAAAGTTATACCCATCTAGAAATCGGGTGACTATGCTGATCCCTCAAATTATAGACCCATCTCCATCTTGTCTATACTCTCTAAACCTTTGGAAGATCATATAAACAAACACATTCTTAATCATTTCAACTCATTCGATCTGTTTCATCCAAACCAGTCCAGATTCAGGGCCAACCATTCTTGTCACACAGCATTTACTAATCTTGTTGACCAGTGGCTTACTAACATAAACAATAATAAAATTACAGGTGTTCTAGTAGTAGACTTTATGAAAGCATTTGATGTCGCTGACCACAGTCTTCTACTTGAGAAATTAAAGATCTATGGCCTAACTGACAATGCTTTGGAACTTCTATCTTCCTTTCTCTTGGACAGGAAACGGTGTGTTTCGGTAAATAGATCTAATTCTTCCATTCTGTCCTGTTAGGTACAGCGCCCCTCAAGGCTCAGTCCTTGGGCCAATACAATTTTTTATACATATACATATATAAAAAACGATCTACTTCTGTTTTTTTACAACTTTATGTGATATGTTTGCCCGATGATACCACTATCCACACCTGTTGACTGAATGTGCTAATAATGTATGTAGGTGTTGCTGGAGTTGAACAGATAATTGTGCTTTTGCCTTTATAAATTTTAAGCGATGTGCTAATACTAGTGTGGGTTTGTATCTAGAGACTCAGCAGATATGATAGCTGAGGTCCTGATTTGGCTCCTAGTAGTCCACTGGACCCTATAAACACTGACTAACTAACACACACCTGTCACAATAGATTAGAAAGCATTTTTATCTCCTTACAAGAAAGTATCAACAAGTTATTGGAATGGTCTGAACTTAATCATATGGGACTCCACCCCCCCCCCCCCCCAAAAAAATAAATACTTATTACTATCAGACAAAAATGTCAAAATATTTCTTGTAGCAATCATTACCTTTGTATTAATGGGGAAAATCTTGAAGTTGATCACCATATGAGCCTAGGCGTTATTGTTGATAACAATCTGTCATGGTTGAATCATATTGTGTTATGTAAAAATGTGTCCAGAAAGATTTACCAGCTTTCCAGAATGAAACTCTTTTTAGACCAACATAGCCATAAGTTGTTCTTTCATGCCTGTGTTGAATCTAACATAAACTATGCCTCAACAATATTTTAAAACCTTTATTCAGTTTACATAGACGTGCCATTAAATTGATCCTCCTGAAGTCCTCCTCCCCTACTTTCTCAGAATATAAACATTGAGGAATTCTGCCTCTAAAATGGAAACTAGTTTACAGCAAAGCTATCTTTATGTTTAAACTAATGTCCGACCGTGCCCCTATGACTTTGAAAAATAGATTCGAAATGAAAAAGATTCATCATATTTACAAGATAAATGTACTTCTTCCGAGAATAGATCTGCTTAAATCAAGCTGCTTGTACTCTGGTGGCTGCTTATGGAATTCTGTTATAACCTCAATCAATGTAAATACAAGCCTCCGAGTCTTTAAAAACAAATATCAAACACACCTTATGACACAATACATGAACAGCATCTCCTGATCCTTATGATCAGTGAATATTTACTTTTATATCCGGTCTCTCTGTCTCTCTCTGTTTGAGAAGGGTGGGTTGTGAACGGAGGGGTAGATGGGGTGAGGTGGGGTACTTGTGACGAGGGGCGAGGATGGAATTGTTTGCAGAGAACAGGGGATAGAGAAGAAAGGGAAATTGCGTGCGAATCTGGAGGGCGCACAAATGTGTGCTGTACGCCCCCTTCTGGAACAGATTCTTGGTTTTAATACTGATTTACTATCATGTTGATTTCTATTTGTGATTATTATGTGTTCTGTATTTCTATCTTTTTCAGATCATGCTATTCGATAGATGTAATGTTTGACAATGCATATGTATGTATGCGCGCATGGTGTTATATTTGAATTGTAATGTTATTATTTTCAATCATTATCATTCGTTACTTTTGTTATTGCTATTATTATTGGGTATTTGTCATCGTTATCACTGGGTGTGTAGAGTGCTTGGAAAGGATTGTGTGACAGGTGGGTGTTTGGTCAATGGTTGGGGTGTGGAGGGTGGCTTTCGTGTTTGAAATGTTTCTTTTTCATTTTTGAGGGGAAGACGCAAACAAGCCCGCCATGTGCTTATTCCTTTCCCTTCTTAAACAAATTTCGTTTGTTCGTTTCGTTCGTTCTACCTCGACTTATATTAAATGCATTCAGTTTCTCACACTTCCCGTTATCCGTCATTTTCTTTTTGCTTTGTTAGCCTCCATTTTTTTAACATCTGCGACTTTTCTTTCATTCGGTTTGACTTGTACTCAAAACCAGATCTCACTCTTTGCTGGCTCCTAATCTTCATACACTTGCCTTCTGTTGCATTGCCTTCCCATACCAACTCTGACATTTTGCCTCTCTCATGACTGTTCCACTACCCACCATCCTCAGGTTCTTTCCAAATTCATGTGGATCCTCTTACATTGCATCTACTCCAGTTGCCCTTTCTTCTGTCTGTTTTCTTTCTGTCCCTACGGAACCTTGTCCACAGTCATTCTTCTCTGTCTTCCTCACCTGTCTCCTCTTCCCGCTCCATTCACCCAGCATTCCAGCTCCTCAGTATCCACCCTGTTCAGATTCTACCTTTCATTCCTACCCGTGTTCACCCCATGATCAATGCTGTACCGGACCATCCACATTTCCTTTCATTTCCTCTTTGTTAACCTGCTTTCCGATCATTTTCCATGGCATCCTCTCAAGCCGGTTCATCCCGTTCCTTTTACTCATTCATACTTCTTCACCTGACTTCAAGTTCCTCTTTTCCATTTCTTTTCGACCAATCTACCCCCATTTTCCTGTATCCTTGCTGTCACAGATTTACTTTCAGATCACACTGCCTCTCTCTCTCTCTCTCTCTCTCTCTCTCTCTCCTTTCCTTCTCTTCTCCTCTCAGCTCTGTTAACTTTCCACATTATCTTCACTGTGTTCACCTTTAGTCACAAAATGAACCTTATTATTGTCATGGATGTTTGAAAAGTAACTCATGCAATAGCCAATATGCTGAGAAAAACATGCAAACTACACAAAGATTATTCTTTTTGTGAGCAAGTGTGGAGGTACGCACACATACACACATGCAGTCATGACCGCTACCACACAGAAGTGGCATCGTTAAAAGTTGTTTACATAAACCGCTCATGGTGGAGCAGCATGTGAGCTCCGATATTTGTACAGACATTGAATGAATAGCCTTTTGCAAAAAGATGATGGCATGGTAAATGAGCAGGTGTGCTCTTACTCTGAAACAACATACAGTTTACTTTCCCAAAGGGATTTTTTCTGTTCACAGGTACCATAGTTTGAAAATAATTTGCAACTGTTAATGATTGGGACAGGCTATTTCAGTGCACAGAAAATGTCAACATATGAAAGTATCTTGCTAGTATCAGAAAAATACATAGACGGATACAATTATGATCATCCTAAGTTGTATAATCTATTGAGTGACAGTCAGTCTGGTTTTAGAAAGGATATTTCATGTCATACAATGCTTTTAAAAAAAAAAAAAAAAAAAAAAAAAATTTGCTGTCCCATCTTTCTGTGCCACCACAGTGGCATTTCACCCACACTGCCCATTTCGACACCCCGTCCACTGCCACAGCCCGGTCAGTCCCGCCACAGCCCGGTCAGTCCTGCCACAGCCCGGTCAGTCCCACCGCAGCCCCGGCACCGGCAATCCACATAGAGCAGTCAATGTTAAGTCGTCAAGAGGCAATGGCGGCTGGCAAAGTTACTTATTAGGGCTATTGCCATATAAAAATCAATGAAAATACATTCTGTGGAGCATAGTTTGATGATTTTGTGAAGGATTTTCATGTCAACGATATATTATTTTAAAAGAAAATACTTTTTGGGTGCTTTTGGATTCCCTTTTTGAACCTTTGGTGGTGAGAATACCATGGAGTTGCAGACTGTGGTATATCTCTTTGTTGATGCCAAGGGAGCACAGACACAATCGCCGTGCCTCCCTGAGGACTCCAGTCCTGCAGATGAAAGGCTTGGGAGCAGGCAATATGAATAGTTCTGTCGTTAGGATGGGTTACGATAGTCCCCATAGATCCCGCAGATGAAAGGCTTGGGAGCAGGCAGTATGAATAGTTCTGTCGTTAGGATGGGTTACGATAGTCCCCATAGATCCCGCAGATGAAAGGCTTGGGAGCAGGCAGTATGAATAGTTCTGTCGTTAGGATGGGTTACAATAGTCCCCATAGATCCTGAAGATGAAAGGCTTGGGAGCAGGCAAGGCTATAGGATGGGTTATGATAGTCCCCATAGACTGCTAATGAAGGATGTTTTATTTATAATATATTCCCCTGACTTTTAATTCTCAATCTCTTTACTCCCCTCCTTCCCCACCCCCCCTCACTACCTTTTTTTCTCCATCAAATCTTAATGTAAAGGAGGAATTGTTAGCCTGCACTTGCTTTCTTCTCACTACTAAATTGTGTTTTATATATTTATTTATATATTTTGAATTGTGTTTTACATATATATATATATATATGTATATGTATATATATATAACGTGGTGACAGCCCTGATATGGCCCTTTGCGGTCGGCTGGGCTATAAGCAACATTATCTTATCTTATATATATATATATTGTATGGCATGACAGGAAAAATTCTCAAGTTCATAATTCCTGGACAGTGGTTAGCAATTTTGACAGTCTTAATTCTTCAACATCGAATACATTACCTGTCAGATGATGTGGAGTACCCCTGAGCTCAGTTTTATGTCCTTTCCTATTTTCTATTCAAACAATCTCCATCTTCATATTGAAGGATCTTGTGACCTTTTCTGTGATGATACCACAATTCATGCAAGCGGCTTTAATTTAAGTTGATTGAAGGATGTGTTTGCTATCAATAATAGAAAGTGCTTGCAAAAAAAAATTGTATTTTAATTATTCCAGCAAACTATATTGATCCAAATGTAGCATAAATTCTAGAAATTCTGTAACACCTCATGCCACCCTAGCTAGAACTGACCTATTTCACACAAGCTTTTGTTAGTCGGGTCCTCTTCACTGGAGCTCACTTCCACCTGAGCGCAAGTGCCATTGAAGCTCAGATCTTGCAGAAGAAAACCGTTTTGATATTTTGCACACTTCCACTAGTTAAATAGCTATGCAGAATGATTAATTTCATCAGTGCATACCCACATAATTGATATCATCAATGCATATCTGCATGTGCTGCTAGCACATCAACACCAATGTATACACTTACTTTCCCCAAGTGATGGTGGTTTTCAAGTACTATCTTAAAATGTCTTACTACAGTACTGTGAGCGATTGGGCACGCTGTATCAGTGCATGCTCATAGTATGTGAAAGATGTCTCATGTATTCACCCAGTGTTTGAGTGAGAGCCAGCTTACTGTTCCATAAAATCATTTGCTCTTGATTGGGGGGGGGGGGGGGGGGGGGGGGGGGGGGGGGGGATGGGTAGCACTTTCTTTTTTTTTTTTTGTCTTCTCATTTTGATTTTTTTTTTTTTTCAATTTTTTAAAATTAATTTATTTATCTATGTTTTTTTTTTTTGCCTTTTGTTTTTTTTATCGTGAATGTGTATTTTAATACTAATATGAATCATAACTGTTCTTATTACACGTTGGTTTTTCATTGCGCAATAGTGTTCTGTTCAGTATTCTCAGTCCGTAAAGGGACAAGGGCCAGATGAAAAAAAAAAAAAAAGCATCTTGCTTGTTACTCTTTAGAATAAATATTATCAAAGTGAGTATCAAGTTGTAGGGGGGGGGGGGGGGGGGGGTCAATTAAAGCTGCTGCTATTACCCCCTGAATGTAGTTTCCACTGGGAAAGCAATTTTTCCCGATGGTTTGTTGAAAGCTGGCATGGTAGTATTTGTGCATAGAACACCTGTGTGCATATGTATATATGTGAATTCTGTGTACATGTGGGTATTCAGTGCTCGGTGTATATAATACATGTACTCTTGTCTACTTGGTACATAGAAGATTGCATACACACATGTACATTGGGCACTAGATACACATATCCACAAAACATTACTTGCATGCATTTAACCCATGCCCATGTACTGCTCGATATGTGTGTGTGCATGGGCAAAATGCTCTGTGTACATGGCACACGTGCATACACACACACACACACAAAACGTGTACCTCAAGTGTTACATAGACACACACTAGATACATGATGTTTTCCGACTTTATAGACCCTTCTCTTATCTTTGTTGTGGAAACTTACATAATTTTTTTTCATGTAGTCCCTCTCTTGTATAATTTTTTTCTTACAGCAGTTGACATGCCATCATTTTTTTTACCTGACAACTAATAAAACATTTTGTGGACACTAACCATGCAGAAATGTATTTTTTTGTGGCACTGAAGTGTTTTTTTATTTTTTACGCTGATGCTGTTGGCACAGCCTTATTTACAGGCATCAGATACCATTGTTTTACCATGCTGTAACTGTATTTTGTTTTTGTTGCTTTTCTGGATATGATACAATTGTTTTACCATGCTGTAACTGTATTTTGTTTTTGTTGCTTTTCTGGATATGTTTTTAATGTGTATGAGTGTGTGTGTATTCAGTTTTTTCTTTTTTTGCATGACTTTTTTTTTTTTTTCCATAGAACCGTTTTACCAATAGTGTACTGAGCCAGCATATTTGCTTGTGTGTAAAATATCAGTTTACATGTGTGTAATGCTCTGTATACATCTGGGCATCTAGGTAATGCTTACAGAAGTCGTACAGAAGATTGCCTACACGCTACTTCATTGAGCACCAGATATGCATATAGACAGTGACTTTTGTTGGGTGTCCAAGACGGGGGGGAAATCGTGATGGTATTGCTTAAGTGCACTAAGTTGATGTATTATTAGTCAGGCTTAACACACCACAAGGTTATCTCTGCACTCATACACGCATATGCACACTCATACGCCCATCAAACACTCACCTCTCTCTGGGAATGGGACGTCACGCATTCGTTTCTCTCATAACACACCGAGCACAAGAAATACAATTTCTGTGCTACTTATAGTCAAACATGAAGAATCTAATTACACAAAAATGAACAAATCAACACATAAAAGATCAATACTTCCTAATCCTGGGTTATAATAAAACGACTTCTTACCTGGCCAGGTTTTCACACACACAACCACGCTTTTCACACCACACCACAGTTCTTGAAAAAGTCTCTTCATGTCTTCTTCTTCAGCACTGCTTGATGGTGACGCCCTTGGTTGACTGGCTCCGGGTTTCAGGACTGGGTCTTCATGGTCGTCTCTGGGATCTCGACGTGGAACTCTTCTTCTTCGTCTCCTTCACCCACCTCTGGGTTCAAATTCAGTTTGTCTCTCTTCACCCACCTCTGGGTTTCAGACTTAGTTTTCTCTCTCTTCCAGCTTGTCTTTAACCCTAAGACTTTGCTGTCTCTTCTATCTCCCAGACCAGACCACGTTTCTCTGGACCCTAGTCCTGCCCACCCTCTTTCTCTTCTCTCTCTCTCTCGTGGTGGTCTTCTCCCTCTTCAGTTTATATAGGGATGGAAACAAAGGATCCCCCTTCGGGCCATGCCTTTGTCCATGCTGTTTCTCAAGCCTCCCTGTTCACAAGTACCTGAATTCTCCATTCGCTACATTCTTCCACACATCGGCATTTACACACATCCCTACCTAACTGATTAGCAAACAACAACTTGGCACCAGATGGACATCTAAATTTCCCGCCTACTACTCCGGGGGTCACTTAACACACATAATTATCCAGGAGAAAAAAGCTACGACAACAACATCCACGCGCATTCAACCAGCCTGACAATAGAACCAGCACAGTGCCCCACAGCAATACCATCTGAACGAGTCCAAGACCCCTGCTCTTCAATTACTGTTTACAAAGCGACCTCAGCTGACTGAGTATGTAGCGCCCACTTGATGCACCGAGGTCCTAGTGGTTACGTCCCTCCCCCTTTTCACTATCGGGAAGGCCCGAACCTCTACTACCTTAGGTGCCATCTGTCACGTGACCACTTCGTCCTCCTTGACACAGTTCGACCATGTGCGGTGGGTAAGGCACACTGGTCAATGGGTCTATTACCTATTTATACTACGTACAACGTACCTTTGCCTCTAAGCATTTACTGCCTTTTGTGAGAAGTTTCACGCCCTTGACATTGGGTCCCATCTCACTCTGGTATAAAGTGTAATGAAGTGGCAGACAGTCTCGCAAAAGGAGCAAATAAAAACATTGAAAATCTGTTAAACAATTCCTTAGATTTGCCCTCTTGTGAATTAATCCAAATTATGGACAAGAATATACATAAACAGAATTTTAGTTTTAAAAAATGGCTACTTCACCATCATGCCCAAGGCACATTGTTAGATTAATTCATAAACTATGGCTGAATTCATGGAACGCTAAATATTCTGGTATTTCTTGTATCTGCAGAAAAAACATTTCTGTGCAGCATCATGTTGATCTCGCTCTATCAGGAGAAAGGCATTGAGATTAATAACTTTGATAATGTCAATACTCTCTTGTATGGTCAATATATATGTTGCTGAAATTGCCATGGTTATTTCGCAATCACAGGTTGCAAATTTTTTTTATAAAGATCAATTTTGTGTACCACAAGGGTATTTCACTTATGTAAATATGCATTAATCAGATGTGGGTTTGAAGTACTTGCATGGACGATAAGTTGTGTGTGGAGGCGTTTGTTTTTTTTTTTCAAAGTGTCTAATATCATCTGATGATGAAAAGACATGAAATAAATCACTGAACTGAACTGAGGTAATGCTTGGCATGTATGTGTGTAAGCAATATTCTGTCCTACAGAAAATTGCCTACACACACGTACATTGAGCACTAGATATGCATATACACAGAGCATTACATACATATATACAGGCATTTGCTCCGTGTCTGTGTAATGCTCAATATAGGGATGCACACTCGCAGTTTTCTGTGTACATTGTGCATTACAGACTCGGATTAAATCCCTGTTGTTTTCTGTATACATTGTGCATTACAGACTCCGAGTAAATCTCCCAAACGCAGCGTGTGTCACAGTAAACGTACGTCTCAAAAACGGCCTTCGGCATCAAGTTCAACCCGACCGTTCGAGATACGTCGTGATCTATTCGAAACGGACAGCTAGTATCCTCCAACCAATCAACGCTCAGCATTGAGCCGACACCCTTGGCACATGGAAACAATGGCGTCTTCCAGCAAGGTGGTCAACTGTCCGATTCAGAGACCAAACAATTAATTGAATTGTACCAAGGCCATGATGTGCTTTGGAATTGGAATGTCAATTCAAAAAATTATAAGAATCTGAATATTCGAGAAAAAGCTTTGTATTCAATTGTACAGTCGTTTGAAGCGGCAAGTGGGATCACAATGACCTTCACCTCACATCCGTTTTAAAACTATCGTGAAGCACTCCGTCCGTTCGACACTGACTGGTCAGACCGCACAGAAACATGTGCTGAAAATATCCTAAGCGTTCGATACAGGAAATGAGAGCTTACAGACTTTACTTTTATGCACCACTTTAGAAAAAATACAGGCTTCTTTGTCCAATATGGTTGTAATGAATAAAATGAATGAATGTTTGTGACTTCAGTGGTATAAACATTACACTATATATATATATATAAATGTCAATCACACAATGATAAAGCAAACAAGCTACTTTTTCTTTCCAACATTTCAGCACTGGGCCTTCGTTGGGGACTTCATTTTGGTACTGCTGAAAAATAACAATCCTTAACTTTGCCCTTCTTTATCACTTTGTGAATTACAGGTGGTTGCCAGTTAACAAAAGTGATCCAGTGTTAAACTTTGCACCCATATAGACTCCATAACCAATCCCCCCTTCCCCAACACTCGCACAACACCCACACACAGCTCAAAATACACACCCCCCCCCCCCCCCCCCAACACACATGCATATACAGAGAGAGGGGAAGGGGAGAGAACCGGTTTTCAGTAACATGTCACAGATTCAATTGTCTATGAACATTTCAAACGAACTCATCTCGCCTATGTGTTGTTCCTGTAGATATCAAACTGTGTGTGTAAGTGAGCACAGTAAAATATCTGTAAAGCAAGTCACAGCTAGAGTACTATTTTAAAGTAGGTTGACCACATACATACCTACTCCCAAACAGGTGGATCAGAGTAGGAAGAGGGGGGGAAGGGGAAAAAGCATGTAGGTAGGGGAAGGATTGGGGGGATGGAGTCAAAATATCAATTTGGGAGAGGGGGGAGGGGGGGAGAGTTAAGGGAAATTGTGTACACACACACATATGCATGTGTGCAATCATGCGTGCGCAAGGGAAGGATTGGGGCAGTGTAATCTCGGGTAACACAATACAATGACGGGTTGTTTAAAAAAAAAAAAAAAAGGGGGGGGGGGGGGTTGTGAAGATGGAAGGTGTGTGTATGTGTGGGGTGGGTGTTAAAAGGGAGACCAGCAAGAGTTGTCACCAACAGGTGTGTGCGTAAAGGAATCTTATAGGAGCCGGTAGGGAGGAAGAAGGTCAAGCATCAATCAAGGGAGGTAAGGGGAAAGGTAACTCTTGAACAAAAGATTCGGTCTGCTAAGGATCACCAAGAGATACGTGCACATTTGAGCTGTTGGCTATACTCCTACATTTTTTTTTTTTTTTTACAGCAGTTTCAGACATACCAGCTTTTTTTTTTTTCTGGCAGTTAGCAATGATACTTAAGTTCACTCCTGTATTTGCCCATGTGGTCCATACGTACATTGTATGGCTTTTTACTCCCTGTGCTCTTAGCACAGCCTACTTTGTAAGCTTAACGTATGGTTGACCACCATGTTACGGTTACATACTGTTGTTCATTTCGTTTCTGGATGGTTTTTTTTTTTCGATGGGTTGAGTTGTTTTGTGATGCAACTTTCTTCCTCCTAGCTGGACTTCGAAAGACAGCCCCAGGAAAGGCGCTGTGTGGTCAGCTGGGCAACAATGATCAGAACTTGACCATGTGCACTGCTCTGTGCATGTCTCCATGTATAGAACTTGACCATGTGCACTGCTCTGTGTAAGTTTACATGTATAGAACTTAATCATGTGCGCTCCTTTTATATGTCTCCATGTATAGGACTTGACCTTGTGTACTGCTCTGTGCATGTCTCCATGTACAGGACTTCATAATAATGAGGACAATTTCTATAGCGCCCATCCTAACAACGTAGGCTACAGGGTGCTTTACAAGTTTTAACAATTCAATATCTGAAAAATATTAGCAGAAACACACACACACACACAAAATTCTGCGTTCATGAGTCATAAACATACACACACATGCACACAGCACACTCGCGCGCACACAAACACATTCACACACACACACGCTGGAACATAATGTTGCATACATAAACACTAAATGACCGGTGAACAGTTCACTTGTACATGAGCAAAGTGTGCAAGTGACATGATGTAATTTAGTAATATTTCAGGTGGCATCCTGCAACTGGCAGTACGTGTTAAGTGTGGACTTGAAAGTTGGGAAGGAGAGGGCATGATGTAGATGGAAAGGTACTGAATTCCAGAGTAATGCCGCAGAAAATGAGAATGCTCTAGAACTGTGCTGCTTTCGATTATATGAGGGAATTAGAAAAATTTGGTCATCAGATGAAAAACGGAGGGGATGTGTAGGAAAATGTATTTTGAAGCGATCAGAGATAGGTAGGCCTTCACCTGTGATAACCTTGTAACACAGACAGGCTTACTTATACTGAATTCTGTGCTCGATTTTGAGCCAGTGTAATTTCTGCAAGAGGTCCGAAGTATGGTGCTGTTTTGGCACCTTGAAGACAAGGCGAGCGACTGAATTTTGAATTCCTTGTAGTGTGTGGAGTAATTCTACGAGTACACCAAGGAGAAGAGCATTACAGTAATCTAGTCTTGACAGAATTCAGGAAGACAGCAGTGTCTTCGTGGCCTGTTCTGTAAAAAAGGTCTGATAGAGCTGATGCAACGGAGTTCGAGAAAGGAAGCCTGGCAGATTTTGGGCCATGTGGTGTTTCAGGGTGAGATCAGAATTGAGATAGACGCCAAGATCACAAACAAATGGCATACATGAGATGTCAGTGGAGCCTAGGACTATTGACGGATGAAGACAGGGGTCTTGAGTTTGTGAGTATGTTTTGTAAACTGGATGGCTTCCGTTTTCTCATTTAATTTCAGCTTATTAGTAGACATCCACTGTTTGACATCAGACACACAGCCTTGAAGATTTTTGACAAGATTGTCATAGTTGTCTAGCGTGTCAGAATGCTCAAGTTGAGCATCATCGGCGAACATTTCATGATCAACAGAATGGCTGTTAATGATCTGTCATGGGCATTGTGTACATTATGAAAAGGACTGGACCCAGCACAGACCCCTGGGGAATGCCAAAGTTTGATGAGATTTTAGAAGACCAGTTCTTGTTAATAAGGACGAACTGCTGTCTGTTGGACCCGTACGATCTAGACCAATTCAATGCAATGTCACATATGTCAAAGTTTGAGCTCAGATGTAAAGGAATACTTCCTGATCAATTGTGTTGAAAGCAGCAGACAGGTTGAGAAGAACAACAACAGATAATTTGTCGTCATCGAGAGAGACCATGTGCACTGCTCTGGGTATGTCTCCATGTACAGAACTTGACCATGTGCACTGCTCTGTGCAAGTCTCCATGTATAGGACTTGACCATGTGCACTGTGTAAGTCTACATGTATAGGACTTAACCATGTGCACTGCTCTGTGTATGTCTCCATGTATAAAAACAAGCTGAGAGTAAAACACACTACAACATTTTCATAGCATCTATATGGAGAAAGGGAAATCCTCCCCCCCCCCCCCCCCCCCCCCCCCCCCCCCCCCCCCTATTTCCTTTTCATTCACCTTTTGTATGCATTTATATTATTCTTTCTGTTTACATAAGCCTACATTTGTGTTTTGTTTTCCAATACAAAATAATTGGGTCTTATTGGTTTATACTGGCTTCTTGCTTTGTGTGGACAATCTCAAAATGAGTTTCAAGTTTTGTGCATGCTACAAGATACTGCCCAAACAAGCAGTTTATGGCGGATACCACACAGTATTCCGACTGAAAGATATATCAGGATTCAAAGACTAAACGCTGAATCTTAGCAAACTGTACCTGTCTAGTGTTCATTTTTTTCCATAACAAGGATCAGCTGGGACTTGTTTCAAAGTGAAGATTCAGGTTTCTAAGTAGAATTGCGCTTTTTTTTTTTTTTTTTTTTTTTTTGTCATAAGTGTACAAGACCCCATTTGGCTTTCTTACACAATGTACAGTCACAGAAGGTGAAAATAGCACTTTAAACCACCATTGCCCAGAGAATTTCATGTCTTTCAGTTCCTTTGTACTGATTAAATTCTGTTGATTGGCAAACAGGTATCTTTAGTCAAGAAAAAGATAACAAGGATGGACTGGGTGGGAAATAGCATCAGTCTTCTGTGGGCTGACCTCTTTGATTTTCCATTTCATGGCATCATCCATGTTATGCCACTAAGATGAAAGAAATGTCAACATTGTCATGAATCGTTTTTTTCCAATGTCTGTTCGCTGGAACCATAATTTTAACTTTGTTCCTTTTGGTTAATGTGTTTTAGTGAAGTTTCATTGATTTCAAGCCTGTGGACAATTTTGACAGTGTTTGAACGCTTGTGGCACAATATCAATGAATTCAAGTACTCTACCCATCTCCTCAAAAAAAAAAAAGAAAAAAAAAAAAAGAGAAAACCCACACCAAACAACCCCCCCCCCCCCCCCCAAAAAAAAAAAAAATGGAGCCTTCAAGAGTGGCATAAAGAAAGGAGGACAGCAGAAGGAACTATGGGGAGGAGGTTCACATTACAGTTGGGGAAAAAAAATGGTCAGAGGGGGGCTTTAATAAGTGCTGCAAAAAAAAAAAAAAAAAAAAAAAAAAAAAAAAAAAAGCTGAAATAATGCAATGATGAAATAGTGTAAATACATTACAAAAAAAAAAAAAAAAAAAAAAAAAATCATGTTTCCTTCATAAACAGATACATAGCTGAATTCAAAAGTGTATTTTCATTCTTGTCAATAATTTGAGAATTAGCCTGAAATTACTACATTCAGTATATCTGGATCAAGCTATATCAGGCATACCAAATCTATATGTAAATATGTATTAATTTAAAGACTCTACATTGAGCAGATCTATTACTATATTACGGATGTTCATGCCCACACCTGTTTATTTGTACAATTTAATGCAAATACAACACCATTAAATATGAAGAAGAACTTGTCAAATTGAGGAGGAGAGGGATCAGTGTTTGGCCCATTGTGAATCAGCCTTGATTCCGCACCTCATCAGCCCATGATGTGCAGTTGAACATTGCAAAATACAACAGTAGGCATTTTGTGTGTGTGTGGAGGGGGGGGGGAGAGAGCTATTTCTCACTACAAACAGCTGTGCAAATCAATTTTTCAATGACCTCAGAGTGACTACTGGGAGGGATAACATGTTTATCTGTACAGCGTTTTTGGAACTGGTGATGTCGAGTTAAGGTCTCGGATACATAGGAGCTGTTTTTGCTCATTAGTCTTACAGCCTCCTGATCAAGGAGAGAATTGAAACATTTTGACAACAAATATATGAACAATTCAAATGTACCTGACTGTATAAAAAACAAAAGATGTAAAGTGCTTGATTGCTAAAAGCTTACAGGTAAGAACCCTTTTCTTCTCGGAATTATAGGTGCATTATTTTGTACACAGGAAAAAATGTTTTCAATACGGAATTTTCTCTGAATCTACACCTGTGCCATGAATACTGAATTGTTACGGAAAGGGTAAACAGGTCTATGCCAGTCCTGCCATCTGCAGTTAATAATCCTCTGTTTTAAAACAATTCAGAAATGCCGGTACATTTTCAAGACTTCAGTTATCCTGAAACAAATCCACTGTTGCACATTGGAAGCCAATGTCCTTTTACCCTTAACCTTTACAGGGTATTCTGCAGTCATCCATTCTTACCGATTTGAGCTAGCATTTCATACATTTCCAAAAAAAAAAAAAAATCATAACAAGTTCAATGTAAACCAGATCACCGGGTGTTGTCATTCAAACCGTACTTCTAGCATACAAATCAACCGTTTCAATTATGGAATTTTTCTCAAAAGCCCGTATTTCTGTTCCATATTGCAAACTAGGCTGCTCCTTTGAATCAAGTAGCTTTGTAAAAAAAAAAAAAAAAAAAAAAACACTGAAGGAATTGCTATCCAACTTGTACAAAATGTTTAAAAAGTAACTGCCTTCTTCACTGATCAGACTACATAATGATTGTATGCATTAACCACAACTATTCTTTTTTTTTTTCATCCTTTTTTCAGTGCATGCAAATTATCTCCCTTTATAAGACACGATTTGTTTTATTTTCAAACTAACATTTCATTCTTATCTGCTCCCTGCAGGGAAACACAACAGTATTTGTCTTTTTCATATTCAATATTTGTCTCGCTCTTAACATTTTATCTCAGTCTGCTTGCTGCAGGGAAACAAAACAACATTTGTCTTATTCACAATATTTCATTCTAGTCTGCTTGCTGTGGAGTAACAAATTATTTAGTGTCTGTATACCAACCACTGGCCCTTGATAGTAAAATATCATCTGCAAAAATCAAACAAAAAACCCAAACAATTCTAAAAGGTCGAACTTGGTAATCAGTAACAGGCTACAGATGACGATGTTGTTTAACCCCACTCGTGCACATTACAAACCCTGATAATTTTGCTCTTGATCTTATTTTCGCTTTTATCTTACAACACAAAATCTTATGTTTGCTTTTACCTTACAACACAAACTTTACAACGCGATACAACCATTTCTGTAATTATTTGCAAATTTGTTTCTGAACTTCAGCAAGTAGAGCAAATACATGATGACGTTGGAATAACCTTTTTTAATCCTGCCTGATGTTCTCCAGTTATATGAAGTTTGCCTCAAATCTTACAGAATGAAATGCCTCTAAAGATATTTACATTAGCACAATGCGTATGTATGGCAGCTACTGCTCTTTTCCTTTCCTTCTACTTGTCATTGGTAGCACACTGGAATCCCTGCCAGCATATGGGTTTTACCTTTTTTCTAATTTACTTTACAACCTATATTTGTGATCATTGGCAGCGTGATGTTTAGCATGTTTGAAAAGACGAAATCAATCACTTTAAAGAGAAAACATATTTTGAACACGCATTGAGGTTCTGTATCAGTATCAGGATCATGCATATGTATAAATCATGCAAGCAAAAACAAAATTAAGAAAAAAATCTTAGAGTGATGATCATTATGACTTCACAGTATGCGGACAAATGGACTCGAAAAGAGCGTTCATCTTTTACTTTGCATTCATGGTGCATTTTACCGTGAACTACTGTCCATTTTTAACAAAATATTGCACAATTTGACACTAAAATCAGCAAATGAGTCTTGGATCAATCATTCAACACAGAATGTTTTCCCACTACAATCCCTACACACATCAGTTGCTTTCTGTCATGTATGCAGCCAACAACTAACAGGAGTTTCAGTTTCCATCAGACACAGAATGATAATGACAAGTACACTACAAATTTCCATAATCAGAATGAGTAAGACTTGATGCAGCTTTCAGGACATCGTCCAGATGAGGTCAGCTGCAGCATCCATATCAGCAGTATCACTGCAAACCAACAACAAGAAAAATATTACTCAAGTATCTGAAATAGCTGACATCTCTTTACAAATTATTACATTTTGCCCTCATTTAGAGTTGGGTCTCATTTAGAGTAAGAAAATCTGTACTGCATCTTTAGGTCAGAAGTGTCACAAGCCATACCTTGATCTATCGCATACACATAGTACAAAGTGCATCAATTAGACCTAGGACAAGGCACAATTTCAGGTAAATATATCATACATTCCTTTAAAACATAAAATTCTAATGTGCATGCCAGTGCCTGTTCCTGAAATACTTCAAAATCTAAATAATTTCAATATGATGTTAGTAAAATTTTGTAAATAAATAAGAAAAATTTGAGGAAACAAAAAGTAAAACTGTTGTTGTGGTTACTATAAATTTTCATGTCAGCCTGTTACAGAATAAATGGCACTACTCTATGCCATGACTGAAAATTCATTAAACAATCATACTAGCTTCAGATATGCAAATTGAATTCATGTATTAAAAATGCTGATTATGAGACTAGCTCAAAGATCTACAACAGAAATTCTTAAAAGCAAAAATGAAAAAGGAAAGGATAAACATGGTACAAAAGCAAATTGATACATATAAGCAACTCTTGTGCAACCACAAACATTGCACATACACAGGCAAAGACTAGTTCTACCTAAAATGTGTATATATGTATAGAGTCCAGAATGTTGCCGACAGCTGCTGTTAAAGTGAAGAACTGACTGCACTACAGTGCTATGACAACACCCATGAACTTAGCATCATCCAACGCTTCCATCAAGCTTTAAAACATTTTCTGCTCTCTCAGGCTACTCACAAAGTAGTACGAGGAAGAAATGCTCTGTTGTAAAAATAGAAACTGGATACAGCTTTCAGATGGTGTTGCCCAGACAAGGTCTGTTGCTGCATTAAACGTCCTTCTCGGGCAGATCAGCAGCTTCACTGTGGAAGAACAAAAAGATTACCCTGTAGTTTGAAACTGCTGACACAAGTCTTTACAAATAAATACATCAGGACCACATCTAAAGAAAGTCCATACTCTACCCTAAGATCGTCTCACAAGCCATCTCTTGAGTAATCATACAAAAATTATGAACTCGATGCAACACCACAAAGTGAAGGACAGGCACAGTTTCATGTATACAAAACAAGTAATCCATGCACTCCTAACAAACACAAAATCATAATGTCCATCCCAGTGTTTTGATCCTGTCGGTGAAACAAACATGCTGTAAATAACACAACTGGGGGAACACATGCATACAGAGCAGCAGAACAAAACTGTGGAAAAGTACATACACACAGAGTGGATGTACAAAACGGGGGGAAAACACATACATACAGAGTGAAAGTACAAAACGGGGGAAAAATACATACACACAGAGTGTTAGTACAAAAAAGGAAAAATACATACACACAGAGTGGAAGTTCAAATAAGAGTAAAAACCCATGCACATAGAGCAGAAGTACAAACGGCGGGGGGAAAGCCCATGCATACAGAGCAGAAATTTTCATTTTCAGAGCTTACAGAGAAAATGCATGCCCCTCTGAAACAGAATGAATGACACTTTTTTTGTGTGCAGTGACTAAAAACAATTCATGTGACTTTCACCTTACGCTATGCAGTGAATTACAAAAAAACAATTCATGATATAATCAACACAAATAATTGCTACCAAAATCATTAACAGCTTCTGTCTAAATGAAGAACTTCCTACACTACAGTACTATGACAAAACACGTGATCCGCATGTCATCTTCCATCAAAACATCTTCTGCTCTTTCACACACACACACACACACACACACACACACACATGCTCCTTACCCCTAAACACAAGGCAGTAAAAAGAAGAGATGCCCACTCTTCATTAAACTGGATCCAGCTTTCACAAAATGTTGCTTGGACGTGGTTTGGTACTTTGCATCAATCCGTTGTGGGCAGATTTTCATTACTGTGAAACAAAAACAACAAAAAAAATTACCTTTCGCTTTAAAATAGCCAACATCAAGCAGATCTCTTTAAAAAAAAAAAAAAGCAAGAAAATTCCAAACTGCATCCTTGCCCTTTGGGTCAGAACTCTTAACAAGTCATCCCTTGAGCAATTGTATAATAAATGATAATACAGAGCACATCAAACACAACACTTAGGGCATGTACACACAAATTGTCCATAATATTCTTTGAATACACCTCAGTGTTTGTTAATGAAATATCTTTACACCAAACAATTTCAATATTACTGTACGAAAAACACATTTGTGAATAATAAAGTGGTGGAAAGGCATGCATATAAGTAAGTGTTGGTGACAGTGCTCATTATAAACGCGCATGTCAACCTGTAACAGAATGCCTGCAATGAATGTAAACAATTCATGACACAATCAATACACATGATGTCATCCAAAGTTTTCATAAAAGTTTTAAAGTTTTCTACACACACCAACACACACATACACGCACACACACACACACACTACCATCTTGTGAAACTGAATACAGCTTTCAGAAGTTCCAGACGAGCTCTGCTTTTGCGTAAAAAATCATCCGTATGCAGATCAGCATTTTCACTGGAAAAAAAAAAAAAAAAAAAGAGAAAGATTATCATTTTGTTTTAAACAGCTAATATCAAGCAGAGCTCTCTTCAAATAGTTTGATTAGGACAACACCTACAGCAGGAAAATCCAGACTGTATTTTTAGGTCAGAAGCTCACATGCCATCCTCTGAATAATCATATGATAATGATAAATACAATACATATTAAACACAAAGCTTTGACATGCACAGTTTCTTTCATACAAAAAATATAATGAACAGAACATCTTTGTACAGCCCCATGTTTCAATACTGTTAGTAACATTAGTATCTTTCAAAACAAAAACAAAAACAAAAATGAACTAGGGGAAAAAACATGCATGCAGGCTGAAAATGTCTATGTCAAAGCTAACTATAAAAACACACATGCCAACCTGCAACAGAATCAAGGCGACTTTTACATGCATCAGGCAGAAACAGTTCGTAAGACTATCAACAGAATCAAGGACACTTTTACATGCATCAGCCAGAAACAATTCATAAGACTATCAACAGAATGAAGGACACTTTTACATGCATCAACAGAATAAAGGACACTTCTACATGCACCAGCACAAACAATTCATAAGACTATCAACAGAATCAAGGATACTTTTACATGCATCAGCCAGAAACAATTCATAAGACTATCAACAGAATGAAGGACACTTTTATATGCATCATCAACAGAATCAAGGACACTTCTACGTGCACCAGCCACAAACAATTCATAAGACTATCAACAGAAGAATCAAGGATACTTTTACATGCATCAGCCAGAAACAATTCTTAAGACTATCACCAGAATCAAGGACACTTTTACATGAATCAGCCACAAACAATTCATAAGACTATCACCAGAATCAAGGACACTTTTACATGAATCAGCCACAAACAATTCATAAGACTATCACACCAAATCAAGGACACTTTTACATGCATCAGCTACAGGCAATTCATAAGACTATCACCAGAATCAAGGACACTTCTACGTGCATCAGCTAGAAACAATTCATTAGACCATCAACAGAATCAAGGACACTTTCACATGCATCAGCTAGAAACAGTTCATAAGACTATCACATTACTCAATGCAGTGAATGACAAAAACAATTCATGACATATCAAACACACCTAATTATTTTCATTCACGGCTTCTGTCAAAGTGAAGAACTGGCTACACTATAGCACTTTACACAACATACATGATTATGTTGATATCAGAATCTTTTATCAAAGTTTCAACATTTTCTGCTCTTTCACACACACCTCTCACCCCCTCTCCCTTTCCCCTCTCACCAGATGGTAGAAGGAAGATGAGCTCCATCTGTGTAACAATGGACCCAGTGTCCAAAACATTGCTGAGATGAGGTCAATTGCTGAAGGCAAATCTTCACCACCGTAAAATAAGAAAAAAAAATTTACTTTTATTTCGAGTAGCTGCAATCAGGCAGACCAGGGTAGGTGCTGCATTAAACATCAGCTCTAGGCAGATCTTCATCACTGTAGAGCAAGAGCAAGATAAAAATAATCCCTTTTGTTTTGAACTAAAATCGAGCACAGCCCTTTACAAACAAAATAAGAAAAATCCAGCTGAAGTTTCATAACTATCTTTTGAGCAGTCATATGAAAATGATATTACAGCGCAAATCAAACATGAAAACTTAGGACATGCACAGTTTTACAGATACAAAAAAATTGTCCATTACAATCCCAACGAACAGGAAATGATTAAATACAGCTTAGTGTCTGTTCCCAAAATATCTGTGTCAATTGATTTCAATACCTCTGTCAGTAATACAAGCACTTTGTGAATATCAAAAACCGGGGAAAACGCATGCATACTGAGTGAAAGACTATTAACATGCATGCTAACCTGTGACAGAATGAGTGCAATGACTGGAATCAATGAACACACACAACACATGATGTGATCTAAAGCTTCAAAATCTAAAAGTTTTCTACACACACACATGCACCAGCTCAAAAGACAGGAGGAAGAAATGCTCCTCCTGTACAAGGCTGGATCAAGCTTTCAAAAGATGTTGCACTAAACATCAAACCGTAGGCAAATCTGCAGCATCACTGTGCAAGAAAGAACAAGATTAGAAAGATTACCATTTGCTTTGAACAGTGAACATCAACTATAGCCCCTTTCAACATCAACTATCGCTCAAACATCAACTATATCAACTATCGCTCCTTTCAACATCAACTATCGCTCCTTTCAACAATTACATTAGGGCCATACCTAAAGAAACCAAATCCTGCTGTATTTTGGGGTCAGTCAAATCTCACAATTGAAGTCATGTTGGTCAGCCTAGCTGACTGCAGGGACCATATCAGGGCTGTCACCTCGTCAGTCAATTCCCTACACAGAGATAACACACACACACACACACACACACATATATAATTAACAGAGATTTTCTTGAACACGAAAAGACTGCACACTGCAAAATATTTACTACACATTCACACATACACTAGGAGATACTCACCAACATCCGTTGCCTTAACTGTTCCACCTTTTCATCTATTTTGATGGAGTATCATGTTGCTTACAGCTTAGCCAACTGTGAGGGCCCATAGCAGGGCTATCCTGTCAAAGTTCAACAAAGCTGTGAAAATAAAACCAACACAAACATACATGTAACTGACTAAGACAGATTTCCTAAACCATGCTAAAATACTTTCACTTTTTTCTCATATAGAATCTTCGATGAAAACACAAATCTCTTTCAGGAAATGAAAATCAGATCACGTGGAATATCTCTCAACAGTGTTTTCACAGAGTCTGCAATAAAGCATGATGGAGTTCCACCACTGAAACAATGTGGTATTGAATCTATTATCAATTTTTTACCATCAAAAGCATTCTGAAATGTACCCTCAACACACACACACAGGCATTCTCCGAGTAAGGCTGGTCATTTCTTTCAAGTAATGACTAGTGAGAAATGTGACCTCAATGCTAGACTGGACTGGCCTGGCCTAGCCTAAATGCTCTATAAAAAAAAAACTACTATTTTGCTGTGCGACACTTACCACATCCTGCTGTCCTCATCATCTTTGTACTGCAACATCTCAGCCTGCCTGGATGTCCACTCTGCAAACACAGTTTTAAAATTTGAATTCAACTGCTGGCTGAAACAAATGCAAAACTGTGTACACACACACACACAGGGACTATGCTACTAACCAGCAGAAGATCCAGGTCTAACAATGGCTGTCACACCTGATGTCCTGGAAAACCCTCCGTTCAGCTGGCCCCCCGACCTGGGGTAGTCTTCCTCACCTGCAATGATCAGCATATACTGCTGTGATTTAGGAACTACTGATGACTGCCTGAATTATACATGCAGTAAACTACACCTTGAACACTAACTTTCCCACCCAAGTATCAGTCAGTACCTCTTTACAAACAGAACTGTTCAACACCTACCAGGCTCTTCAGTGTGGTTTTCTGAACAGATTCTTCAAGAGACCTCTTCATTAGCAGAATGTATCCACTTTAAATTCAGCAGTCACTGAATCACACATGATGAGTCAGTATGAATGCCCCAGACAATACTGCCTCTGTCAATATAACACTCAGACACACACATACATGTACCTCTCCCTGTCCCCGTGTAGTCAGTTTGAGACACCTACATACAAAACACAACTAAGAGACATTCAACAATATTATCATCCCTATACACAACACACACACACACAGAGAAACAGACCTCACCACGTCTCTGGCCCTACAAATGGTTCAGTGTCTTCAGCAGTCTTGAGACACCTGCACAGACAAAATAACAATTAAAGTATAGGCCCTCAACAATGTTGACCCTGTGACTATCACACACTGGCTCACAACCAGGATCGCATTCTCCACACCTCTCCCCCAACTTCTCCCCTCCCCCATTCTTCCCAACTCACGCACACACACACAGGCACACACTCATCTCATATTTGGCTCTCTCTTGTCCGAATGTCTGGTTATATCTCTAGACATCTTCCTACAGAACAAAATTAAGTCAGCATAAACTTCCAACAATGATTTCATCCCTGTAAATGACATACACATACAGAAACACACAGATACAGATCTCACTCCCTTTCCAGCCCTCCAAATGGTCCAGCGTCTTCTTCAGCAGTCTTGAGATACCTGCACAGAAAAACAGTTAGGTAGTAAATGCCCGAAACACCGTTGTCCTTGCAAACATGCTCACACATCCATACACACCTTCTCCACCGCTCCCTCCCCCCATCCTCCTTCCCCATCCCTGCTCTCCCTCTCCCCAAGCCTTTTCCTCCCCACCTGTCCTTCTAAGCTGTGTTGTTAAAACTGAAAACCTTTGATTGCCGTCAACCATTTTACATGAAACATAACTGCACAGTAACACACACACACACACACACACACACACACACACAGAGGGTTCCTACTGATTCCCAAGAACAAAATTCAAGGCGTTTTCAGATCATCTTTTTTTTTTATTCAAGGCTACAACACATGCATACCTGGATACGCCCCTCACTGTTTTCTGGCCTTCATCGACCTGATCAGCTATTACGTCACACAGCAGAAAGCAGAAGTACTATGAGTACTAACTGGAAAGTCATTTCACACAGAATACCTGCTAAAAGTCTGGAAAGTCAAATGTGCACATGTTAAGTTTCAGTTCTGTGTTTAGACTTTCATCAAACAATAGCACATAGTTTGATTCTTCTTGTGCTTATTTTCTAAAAAAATGAATGAAAGTGAGGTGTAATGCCAAATGTTGCCAAATACTTGAATTTTCCCTCACAACACTGAAATCCTTTGGCGATTCGACTATCTGGAAACACTGTTTGCAAAAGCTGAGATCCTGTTCACAAGAGTTGAAGCTTTGGTGTGAGTTTATGATCTGCAATGTCCAAAAAATTTCAGATTTCAACACATCTGTCTTTGAGCAAAACGAGTCCATTGTGGCTCAAGAGCTAGTACTAGATTCGCCTATGGACACATCAGGATCAGGATTTAATGGCACCACAGTGTTCGTATTCGATGCTGCTGCTGCCATATTGTTAGTAAGAAAGTGTAAAGATCACAACTGCAAATCCCAAACGGACTATGAATATGGACCAAATGGAATATCCATGTGTCTGTGGAAAGCGTTTCGCTACCACCCGTGGCATGAAGATCCACAGAACAAAGATGGGATGTGTGAAGACTCATCTGAATGAGCAGCAGTGCACTGCACCAGCAGCTAAGACGTCGGAAGACCAAGGCCAGGATTTAAACCACAGTGCCGAGGACATCCACGCTGTTGGTTCGGATGAGGAATTTGCACAGGCCCTCGATACCAGGCGCCTGAAACTCAACCTGCCACGAGCAAATGAGACTGAAGACTGGGAGAAACTGGATGCAAAAATCGTCCAAAGACTCGATGCACTGACAGGGAAAAGCACCCTGGTACACAAACAAGCCACATATGGGGACATTGTGTATGCCACATGTAGAGATGCTATGCCTATGGAGTAAAACTACCCAAGAGAAAAACACCTTCAAAGAAAACCAGACGCCTAGAAGAGATGGACAAGATCAGGGTCCAAAAGAAAAACCTCAAGAAGCAAATGAAGACCGCACTGCCAGCTGAAAAACAAGGCTTGGAAAAACTCTGGGAAGACCTCTGGGAAAACAAAGCGCCCTCATCTGCAAGGAAGAGGAAGAGCAAAAAGAAGAAGACACAAGAGCGCTTCTTCACAGACCCCTTCCAGTTTGCCAGAACTCTATTTGAGCAGCCAAAATCTGGGACCCTAAGTGTGGACAAAGGAGTTCTTGAGCAGCATCTGAGGAAAATATACTCTGGCTCACAGAGCGAAGCACCACTCGACATTCAAGGTCTGGTGTGGTCAACCAGTTCAATGACAAGCCTCCCAAGCGTTGGTGGAAATCAAGAAGGTGGTCGACAAAGCCAGAGCCAAATCATCACCAGGGCCAAACGGAATACCTTACCAGCTGTACAAGAAACGTCCCAAGGTGCTGGAGTGGCTCCACAGGCTGCTGCGATCAGCTTGGAGAAACCAGAAGATCAGCGGCCAGTGGATGACAGCAGATGGTGTGTACATCCCCAAGAGCAAAAACTCAAGTGACATCAGCCAGTTCAGGCCAATATCACTACTGAACGTCGAAGGGAAAATTCTTCTCTGTCATGGCAGCAAGGCTGACCACGTACCTCATGGAAAACAAGTACTTGGACATGTCAGTCCAGAAAGATGGCATCCCAGGCATGGCTGGCTGTGTAGAACACGCCACAATGATCTGGGACGCAATCCAAAGAGCAAAAACAGAAAAGAGAGACCTGGACGTAGTGTGGCTCGACCTGGCAAACGCATATGGATCTGTACTCCATGAGATGATACAGTTGGCTCTTGAGATGTACCATGTGCCAAAGAACATCCGTGACATGCTCAAGAAGTACTTCAATGGCTTCTCAATGCAGTTCTCTACCAAGGAGTACACAACAGACTGGATCAACTTGGAAGCGGGTATTGCAATGGGCTGTGCAATTTCCCAATACTGTTGGTGTTGGCAATGGAAATCATCTTGAAAGCAGCAACAAGCAACGCAAGACAAACAGACCTTGGCGATGGATACAAGATGCCCCCTCTCAAGGCATTCATGGATGACACTACAGTGATTTCATCCAGAGAAGACGAGACACGTCTTGTGCTGGAGAGGCTGGATGACATAGTTGCCTCATCCAGAACGAAATTCAAGCCAAAGAAATCATGGAGGCTCTCACTGAGGAAAGAAAAAGTGGCCGAATCTGTGGTCTTCAGTGTTGCCAACCAGGCCATTCCAACAGTCACAGAAGAGCCAGTCAAGAGCCTTGGAAGATGGTTTGATGATACGCTGAAAGACACACAAAGAGCAAAAGAAACCAAACAGATGTCGGAAGAAGGCTTGGAGACCACTGACCAATGTGGGCTCCCTGGCAAATACAAGGTCTGGTGTCTGCAGTTCATGCTGATACCAAAGCTCCTATGGCCTCTGATGATATATGACATCTGCACCAGCATAGTGGAGGCAATGGAATCCAAAATCAACAAGTTCACAAGGAAATGGCTTGGTGTCCCACCCTGTCTGACTGACATAGCGCTGTACTGTCGCCAAGCAAAGCTGAAACTACCACTGAAATCCATCCTAGAGGAATACAAAGCTGGGAAGATCAGACTTCAACGCATGCTGGAGGACTCAGGGGACAAGGTGGTAGAAGCAATCAAGCCCCAGCTGAAGACAGGCAGAAAATGGAAAGTGCAAGAGGCGATGGATTCTGCAAAAGAAAGTCTCAAGATCAGAGAAATAACAGGACACACACAGACCAACAGACAAGGACTGGGGGTGACCAAAACTGAATGGTGGTCAAAGGCCAAAGGAAAAGCCAAAAGAGACATGATGATTCAGGAGATGAGAAAAGAAGAAGACCAAAAAAAAGACTCCAAAAAGCAGTCCAGCAGAGCCAGCAAAGGCAATGGACAACGTGGGAGAATGCACTCCAAAGAAGTCTCACTTGGAATGACATCTGGCACATGGCCCCTCTCAGGATCAGCTTCATTCTCAGATCTGCATATGACCTTCTGCCCTCAAATGCAAACCTGGTGAAGTGGGGAAAAAACAGACGATCCTGCATGCCCCCTCTGCCATGAAAAACAAACAGTGGAGCATGTCCTAAGCTCATGTAAAGTAGCCCTGGCTCAAGGAAGGTACACATGGAGGCACAACCAAGTGCTCAAAGAGATTGTACAAGTAGTCTGGGCTAGTACCAACACCACAAAAGGGAAAATCAGGACTCCAAAAGCACCGACAACATTCTTCATGGCAGGAGGCAGCGAATCATGGCCAAGAACAACAGTGCCACTCGGAACATGCAGGCAGAGTCTGCTGGACGGGGCAGATGACTGGGAGTGCACTGCAGACCTCCCAATGGAAGAGTCACACCCAGAGATCATCAGCAAGAGTGGCATGAGACCAGACATAGTAGTCCACTCTCAGTCAACCAAGCACCTGATCATGATCGAGCTCACAGTGCCATATGAGAACAGAATGGAGGCAGCTCAAATCTACAGGACTGAAAAGTATGCTGATCTGGCAAACAGCCTGAGGAGAGAAGGCTATCAGGTCAAAGTCCTCACTGCAGAAATTGGAGCTAGGGGGTTTGTAGGAACGTCTGCATACAGCCTCATGAAACAGCTCTCAGTTGCAGGGAGGGAAAAAACCAGGGCCCTGAAAGCAATGGCAGAAGCAGCAGAGGGTGTTCAAGCTGGATCTGGTCAAGGAGGAACAAAAGTGAACTTCATAAGGCTTAACTTTCCTACAAATATCAGGTGTCCCAGTGGCTCAGTGGTTAGTGCGCGAGTCATTAAGTGAAAAAATGAGCATGTCCAGAGGATCATGGGTTTGAATCCCAGCCATGGCTCGTCCCATGATGGGAAAAAAAAGGGGCAGCAGAGGGACATCCGGAGTCATGAACTGGGTGTGGCCCAACCCCCCTAGAGTGTCATGAGATAAGGGCCGAAACACTTGCTTGAAGGGAGCTCTTCTGAGGATTCTCTGCTGCCACGCTCTCCACGAGTTTCTTTCTACTGGGTATCGCTGCAGAAGACTTGCTCATTGTGAGTAGAGCCATGTGCATTTTTCCTTTGCTGAGGATAACCAGGGCACTCTCACCCATTGCTTGCTCATCGAAACTTTCTTTACAGACTGCGCAGTAGCAGGAATATTTGTTTGCTTTGTCTTCTCTCACCCAGTCACAAAACTCGGGTTTATCCACCCAAGACGGCTGAAAGCACATTTTCCCTCTGGCATTTTATGGCTTCATTCATGAACCAGCGGTTACAGAGAACTGAACAAGCAGGAACTACTAGACCTTTGCACATGCGTCAAGTTTAAAAATTGCCCAAGTTTAAAAATCATCTTTCTTGTTAAATAGCAGACAACAATGTGGGATCGCAACTTTGTTATAAAAGTTGGTTGTTAAATAATTTGTCGTCAACCTGAACGTAGAAAAATCAAATTGCCTTTTCTTTTTGTTTTTTGCCACATTAAAATTTTTTTGAGCCGATGGCTTGATTTTCAAAGGTTTTCAAGGAGGTTTGGTCAACAGAACTACATTTATTGATTTTCAAGGGTTTTCAAGGCCTTGAATTTGGCTCTTGGAATTCAATGGGTTTCAAGGAGCACACAAACTCTGTGTGTCACTCACACACACATCCCTGGTCACACAAATTTACATACATGCACATTCTTATCTCTACTCGCCTCCACTTCTTCCTTCAAGTCCTGTATGCAAATGGCATAAAACTGTTTTTTCTTTTTAAAGCCGCCCTGGGAACATGGTAAAACCTTTTTCGGGTCTGGATGGTTTTTTATATAGTTTGTTATCCATCTGTGAGTTCCATTCCTCTTGCCAGGTCTTCAACATAAGCCAGTGTTTTGGGTTTCCAGCTTCATATCAGGTGGGAGTTAACCGTCTTTTCCATTATCTTGCTAAGGCAGCTAGTCAGAGCTATTGGACGGTAGTTTGAAGGGTTGGTAAGGTCTTTTTCAGGCTTGGGAATCAGAATGATCAGGGCTTTTCGCCAGGAAGTTGGAAAACACCCTGTTGTCCAGATATGGCTGTACACTTTTGGAAGGGTCTGGACACAGCTCTATGGGAGATGTGTCAAAAGCTGATAATGAATATCATCCAGGCCAGGAGCAGAATCGGTGTAGATTTGCAGATCTGATTTCAGTTCAACTGAAAAAGGTAGACTGTACATTTCAGAGTTGCCTGAAGTGAAGTTGCATGAAGATTTTTCTCTGGATTATTTGTTTTTAAGAAAAAAAAAGCAGATTTACTTGAGGATGAAGATTTCTGCTGAATGGTAGAAGCCAGCAGATTGGCAACAGCTTGTTTGTCAGTTATCAGAGCATTGGCAAGTTCCTGATGATGAACCAACAGGTTAGTGTTCTTCCCTTTGACTTTCTGGATGATGTTCCCAACTTTTTCATGGATATTTTAGATGTCAGCCTGGAGCAGAAGTTTCTCCAAGACTGATGTTTACTGACTTAAAAGTGTGTCTTGTTTTTGGGCTCAGAGTTTTTGATGGTTTTGGGAGCTGAAGGTCTTTGGATTATCCAACACCGAGCGTTTGCATTCTCTTGAATTTTGTTGGCAGTCAGAAGTTTAACCAAGGGTGTTTTAGGCAGTTGGACTTTATTGCAAGACATTGGAATAAAGTTTTTAGCACACTTAAAGTATTAGAGATTCTGCTGGGTTTTGATTTTGAAGAATGGCAGTTTCCTGGAGCTCCTTGAAATATTTGCAGCAAAAAGATTCCTATTAGCCTTCTCATAATCAAGGCGTTGTGGAACAGAGATTTTTCAGTTGTTATGGATTTCAACAGAACAGGACATGGAAAAACCACTCTAGTCCAGGACCAGCAAGGGGTCACATATTGACAAATCTACACATGAAAGCGCACCTGTGGAAGAACGGAGGAAAGTTGGAGACCCATCTTCCAGACAACACAAGTCCAACTCTGACACACAACCACAAAGATTATGGCCATTAAAGTCACCTAACAGCAAACAAGGGCAAGGAGGTTCTTCAAACAGACTGACATGGTCCGGATGACAAACCAAGACAGGTCGTAGATATAGCCAGCAAACTGTAAAGGTTTTTATGGAGAGCGACTCTCATAGCTACCGCCTGAAGAGGGGTAGTATGAGCAACAGGACTGAACAACAAAAGGGCAATGCCACCTGTTAGTCCTAACGTGGAAGGTCTGCAGGTTTCAAAAAAGAATATTGAAGCCAGACAGACTGAAGGTTTTCTGGCTTTTAATCTTTGTTTCCTGAAGAGCTATTACCTGAGGTTTAGTATACTACACAAAAGCTGCAGCTCCTCAAGGTTTGAGTTGAAATGATTCGGTGAGTGTCAGCCGTGCCCTGCGGAACGTTTAACCGAGTGCTCTTCACACGCAGTACGCGAGTTTACACGCAGCGCAAGGCCTTTTTCTGACTTTGCTGGGTTCTTTTCTTTGCTGGGTTTCTTTTCTTTTTTGCAAAACAAAAATGTTCTATGGATCAATGAAGAGAAAGCTGCGTCTTGTGAGGGAGTGACTACACTTAAAGAAATGACCAATGCCTTAAAACACATGAACAATGGCTCCGCTCCTGGCAGCAAAGACTTAACATTAAAAAAAAAAAAAAAATGGCAGTGTTCTAACTCAATCATTTACAAAGGCCTTTCATAAAGGTGAACTGTCCTATTCACAAAGGTATGGTATTATTAACATGGTACATAAAGTAAAAGAATTACAGAGAGATAATCTGAATAATTGGAGACCTATTACTCTAACTAACTGTGACTATAAATTATTGGTTAAAGTTTTAGCCCTTCGACTTTGCCAAGTCATGAATAGATTAGTTAAAGAAGATCAGGTTGGGTACATTAAAGGCAGAAATAATGCAACAATCATAAGATCAACTGATGACACAATTAACTACCTAAATAAAAAAACTAATCAAGCAGGATAAAGCTTTTCTATGGAATACCTTTGATATGTATGGCTTTGGTTCCGATTTTAAGACATGGATATCAATACCGACAGACAGTAATTTTGCATCTATAAATCATGGTGACTGGCTTTCTGGGCCCTTTAATCTGAATTGTGGTATACGACAGGGTTGTCCATTTTCTCCACTAGCTTTTACTTTAGCTGTATATTGTTGGCTTTCAAAATTAGAAGCAGTTCAGTTATAGGAATTAAGATGCCTACACATTCTCAAGGTGAAAATTTTTATTTAAAAATAAAGCAAATGGCAGATGACACCGCTTTCTTCCTTAGAGGTCGTAACGCTTTCAGGAAATATTTGGTCTCTCAAATAAATAAGTTAAAAATGAAGCCATTAGAAATTGGAAGACAGAGAAAAGAACAAAAATTTGCCATTCACTACGAAAGAGAAAATAAACATTCTTGGCATTTATTTTGAAAACGATAAAATGGCAAGAAATATTGAAGATAATTGGAAAGATAGAATCGAACAAATTAAAGAATTAATACAAATGTGGCAAAAGAGGGATCTCAGTATCCAGGGTGAGGTCATTGTGATGAAAACCTTTTTGATCAGCCAGCTGGTCATGTTACGCAATCGATCGGTATCACAGAAATAGTCTTAAACAAAATGAAACACATTTGTATGACTTTCTGTGGCAGAAAAGGTTTAGCAACAGAAAAGCATTTGAAAAGGCTAAAAGAACAATGGAATCTGATACTGATGATGGCGGCTTAAACATGATCGACATTATTCAATTCCAGGAACATTTCAGTTTGCAGTGGATTGGGAAACTGTACAACAATGAAGTTCATGAAAACTGGAAGTTCATACCTGTGTGGGGTATTTCCAAAAGATTGCCCAAGGACCTGTGTTTTTCACTTAAATGCTAGGTCCAAACAAATGAAAAAGTCTTTTACAGGACAAACAATGAGTTCTGGAGAGAAGTTTTGGTAACCTATCTCGACAGCAAAAGTACTATGGGGCCTAATGAAATCAACAGTAACAATTTCATTCTCAGCTCCTGTTCAACATGTACAAAAAGAAAGTTATTTTCTTTCAAAACTGGCAAAAAAATGTTATCTATCAAATGAAAAACATCATCCATTATGATGAAAAGAGACTGTTGTCTCTGGAGGAAGTACAAACTATCATCGGTCAAAACAGAGCAAACATTCTGTTTGCATATAACGCTCTTGTGAACTAAATCCCTCAAGAGTGGGTGCAGTGGATAGAATGGGATGAACCTGAAGCATCCACACTCCCTTGTGATGCAAAGGACTTTGATTTAAAACCAAAAAATATATTAAACAGTATTAAGAAAGATACTTAGACTCATCAACATCATGTCATTTTTGGCGTTGAAAATTTGGATATGAATTCGACAAATCAGCATGGTCCATAGCTAAAGAAGCCACCAAAGACACAGACTTACTGAGAGTCCTACACTGAAAAATCTTACATAACATTTACCTTACTAATATTATGCTTAACAAAAGGTAAGTAGCAGAAAATAATAAATGTTCTTACTGTAATGATCAGATAGACTTTATATGTATCCTATTTATTATCCACAAGTCTGTTGCGCTATTCTGCAGTGTATGTTATAGTACATATATACCTCATCATATAAGAACCTACTCAGTTTGCCCATTAAAAAAAATATCAGGTGACATGTGCGAAAAGGACTTGGGGGAAACTGAAAGAAAAGTAATTAACAGTCTTTTGTTTCATTCATTTTTGTTCTCTTTGTATGATATGCAGCACATTATGAGAGTGAGAGTGTCTGTATACCACACACAAGAACATGAGCAAACCCAGACACTTTGTATGAAACGGCGAAACATTAAAATCACCAAAAATATGTCCATTTGTAAGAGAACAGACAGACTAAGCATGGTGTGTGAGAGATCAGTTTACATAAAAAAAAAAAAAGAGTAAAAAAAGACAGTGGTCATAAAAAAAAAGACAGCTTACTCAAAAAAGTAGTAGTGGAAATTGTTTTACTTTTACTCTTCTGCTTGTTTTCTTTTTTTTTTTTTCTTTTACAGAAGAAGAAGAAGACAGTGTGAAGCACCAAAAAATGGAGAGGTGGATTTTGGCTGTAGGGGGGAAAAAAAAAAAAAAAAAAAAAATCACCGCCTTAAATGCTCCAAAATTTGTTTTGAAGATGGACAGCTTTGTTTCGTTCACCAGACCCTTTGTTCATCAGACCCGCAGTCAGACTTGCCTGCAGGTGGAGACGGCTGACATTTTGGAGATGGTGGAGATCGCCTTTTGATCTCCACACTTGGTTGGACTCCTCTCTGTCCCATGCTTGTAGTCATCTTGAGACACCTGCACAGAAAACACAATCAACAGAGAAATCCAACAACAATGTTAACCCTGTAAATACCAAGCACACACACACCTGCACACACACACACACCTGCACACACACACACACACACACCTGCACACACACACACACACACACACACACACACACACACGTACATACATACATACACATACATGCACATATGCACACACCCATCACCTCATCTCCAACCCTTCAAGTGGTCCAACGTCTTCTTCAGCAGTCCTGCAACACCTGCACAGAAAACATTGCGAGTTAACATATGCCCCCTAAATGTTGCCCCTGTGAATAACACACACAAACACACACACACCCTGTCCCTCCCTGTCACTCTTCCCTTCTTCTTCTTCCCTCCTCTCCCATCTCCAGCCCACCCACCCCCCCTCCCCCTGCCTCCCTTCTCTTCTTCCCTAACACCTCTCTCTCCCCCCATCCACTTCTATCCCTCTCTACCTCAGAAACTCGGACACATGCTCACACTCATTTCACATTCAGCTCTCCTCTCTGTCTACTGTCTGTAGTTATCCTGAGACACCTACATAGACAACACAGCAAAGGTAATGCAGAAACCCAACAATAATGTTACCTCTGTAAATAACACACACACAGACACACACACACACCCACCTCATCTCATCACCGGCTCTCCAAATAGTCCTTAATCGTCCTCAGCAGTCTTGAAACACCTGCACAGAAAACAGAATGAGTTAGTATATGTCCCCAACAATGCTGCCCCTGTGAATAACACTCTCTCTCACCCCGCCCCCCCCCCCCCCCCCCCCACCCCCCCCCTCCCCTCCCCCCCCTTGCCCCCCCCCCCCCCCCCCCTCCCCTGTTTCCCACACCCCCCACCCTTGCCTTGTCCCCCCCCCCCCCCCCCCCCCCCCCTCTTCATGTCATGTCTATGTACACTCTGATTTCATTCGGAGATTTCGGTTTTGGTGCAACGACAATTCTTGACACCTATTCTGTTGGACCAGAAACTTTTTCAATTACATCTTCCTTTTCAAGACAATACAGTTCTTTGGCAACTTTGTTTC
>JADBJO010004409.1:30949-85949 GCA_016801955.1 Conus betulinus | reverse complement strand
GTTGGGCCTGTGGAGGGGCCTGGTGGACTGCCCCCCCTCCCACAACCGCTGGTGGTGCTGGTTGGGCCTGTGGAGGGGGCTGATGGACTGCCCCCCCTACCACAACCGCTGGTGGTGCTGGTTGGGCCTGTGGAGGGGCCTGGTGGACTGCCCCCCCTCCCACAACTGCAGGTGGCGCTGGTTGGGCCTGTGGAGGGGCCTGGTGGACTGCCCCCCTCCCACAACCGCTGGTGGTGCTGGTTGGGCCTGTGGAGGGGCCTGGTGGACTGCCCCCCCTCCCACAACCGCTGGTGGCGCTGGCTGGGCCTGTGGAGGGGGCTGATGGACTGCCCCCCCTACCACAACCGCAGGTGGCGCTGGTTGGGCCTGTGGAGGGGCTGATGGACTGCCGCCCTTTACCACAACCGCAGGTGGCGCTGGTTGGGCCTGTGGAGGGGGCTGATGGACTGCCGCCCTTACACAACCACAGGTGGTGTAGGTTGGGCCTGCAGAGGGGGCTGATGGTCTGCCCCCTCTACCACAACAAGTGGTGCAGGTACATCTTCTGCAGGTGGGGACTGATGATCTAACCCTCCCACATCCTGCCCTAACACTGCCACCCCCCCTCCCTCCCTATCTTGCCCTGCGTCTATCACACCCTCTGCATCTACCACCCCCCCTCCCTCCCTCCCCCCCTCCCTCCTACATCTTCTTCCTCCCTCCCTTCCCAATCCTCTACCACCTCCATCCCTTCTACCTCCCACTCCCTAACCTGGTCATAATAAGACTCAGACATGACAGTGGAGGACAAGACAGGCACAGGGGTAGAGGCGGGTGAAAGCACCCGCCATGGCTGCTGCCCTGGGGACCTAGCGGTTGATGTGGATGGCTGGGGTTCATCATCGGGCAGAGGACTGGTGACCTCTAGCGCCGAGGTGAACCCCGTGCTGTCTGTCTGTGTGCCTGAGTGCCTGTATGTTGGAGCCGACTGCAAAGCAGTCGCACACACTCCATAGTGCTGTCTGACTGGTCGTGCCTGCTGTGTGTGGTGGAGTCGTTTTCATGAGTGTCTGCGCCTAACAGACCTACGGCAGCAGCTGGGGGACCTACCCCTAGAGGCCCGGGTCGTCTGACCGGCAGCACCCTCATTACCACTCCTGGCATAGGGGGAGAAGCGAGGAGAAGTATGGGACCTCCTGGATGGTCCAGGACTGGAGTGGGGCTGCTCCCCTGTTCCCTGGTCCCCTGTGCAACAGAATCACAACGTCCACATCAGTTTACCAGCACTTGCATCAGAAACACGGTGCAGAGCTGGATTCAATTCAAAGAGGGCAGTACAGTGACAATACACACATCAGTTACAATACACACACATCAGTGACAATATGCACATCAGTGACAATATGCACATCAGTGACAATACGCATACCAGTTACAATACACACATCAGTGACAATACGCACATCAGTGACAATACACACATCAGTCACAATACGCACACCAGTCACAATACACACATCAGTCCACTAGCACATGCCAGAAAAAAAAAAAAACACTGCACAGAGCTGGATTCAATTTAAAGTGTGCAACACTGTCACAGTACACACATCAGTGACAATACACACAACAGTGACAATACACACAGCAGTCATAATACACACATCAGTCCACAAGAATATGGTAGAAAAACACTGTGCTGAGCTGGATTCAATTCAAAGAGAGCAATACAGTTACAATACACACATCAGTCGCAACACACACATCAGTCTCAATATACATGTTAGTCACAATACACACATCAGTTACAATACACACAAGTCACAATACACACATCAGTCTCAATGTACATGTCAGTCACAATACACACATCAGTCTCAATGCACACAACAGTCACAATACACACATCAGTTACAATACACACAACAGTCACAATACACACATCAGTCCACCAGCACATTTCAGAAAACACTGCGCAGAGATGGATTCAATTCAAAGAGTGCAACACTCATAGTACATACATCAGTCACAACATACACATCATTCGTCATAATTCACTCATCAGTCACACTACACACATCGGTCACATTACACACATCAATCACACTACACACATCAGTTACAATACACACATTAGTCACAATGCACATCAAACAGTAGTCACATCACACACTACTACACACATCAGTCCACCAGCATATGCCAGAAAAACTCTGTACGGAGCTGGATTTGATTTAAAGAGTGCAGCATTATCACAACCCACACACTGACCCGCAAGTCCTTCAAGACACAACTAGTTGATGTGATTGTGGCAAACATTGTCATGTAACACTTTCTTATCTTGAAACTCATTTTGTGGTCTGCTTCTTGCTTTTCTTACATTAATCAGCTAGGACAAAAAAGAGGAAGGCACCAGCAAAATCATTTCTAAAAGGTGAAAAAAAGCAATTTGGAACTATCCTAGGGGAAAAAAAAAAAAGCAACAACAACAGCAACTAAGTCATGATTAAACTAGCACCTCTGAACTATTGGGGTCTGTGGGCCTATCAAATGAGATTTATTAATCGTCTAGCGATTGGTCATTCACAAGTACGTGAGATGTGATGTGCGTGCATCTAGCCACTGATGCTTGTATCATGCCAGAGACAAGACACATGCTTTTTTTCCGCCAAAAGAGAAATCATCGTTTCACGAGGTCACTCCTCTCCTTCATATTCTTCTTTAACTTTATTGGTTAAAGATAGCAAGGCTGGGTCCTTTCCGTAATTCTTTATAAGCCAGATTTCATGTTGCTGCTCAGATCAACAAAACAGTAATTGCTGGCTTTCAGCCTGGTACCGGTACAAGTCTGGCACCATGGCCTCACATGATCAAGGTGAAAGGCCTGCCGTTGGAAGTAAGGACTGAAGAGATTCCAAACTGGAGGGAACAATTAAGGACAGGCTTCAAGATGTAGCTCAAAGTTTGGATGCAAAATGGGAAAAGAGGTCCCAATGAATTTAAAACTCATTTGAGAACTTCCTTAAAACATGAACTCAATGCTGGAGACATGAGCGGAAACCACTCTGATGTTGAATTTGACGAACGCTATGTTCTTGTTTTACAAGAGGATCAAGAAGAGCTAGATCTACAGCTGTGTGAAAAGGCACTGATTGAGGGAATGCACGTAGTTCTACCTCTAGCACCACGAAGAAAGAAAACACTCAGTTGTTCGATGAAATCAAAAAAACAGCTCAGTGGAAAAGAAATGCTTGGTTCAAAGGTCAGTGATGGTTTGGCAACAATAGTCAATGGGCGTTTTAGCTGAAAGTTGAGTGAAAAGGTCCAGAAGGAGTAACTTGAGGCTCACAATTAACTGGAAAATTGCGCAAAATTGATTTTGCTGTTGGTAAACAAGGAGATATGATCCAAACTTTCAACAGACTAACGCAAATTGGATCTGAAGATGGCACAAGCTCAGCGCACCATTATCAGGGCCATAACCACGACTGCCCGCATGGCAGACCAGAATGAGACTTCACACAGAATGCAGACCTGATTCGTAACTGCACAGATAGAATTGCAATGCTAGGACATGCCATGCATGAGTCATCCATGTTCCGTCGTCAAGCGATGTGTCCACCGGTCAATCCGCGCTTGTGTGATGAAACAACTGACGTTACGGACATTTGTTTGGTGACAAGCTTGCTTCCTCCACCCTCAAAGACATAGATGAAATGGAGAAGATAGGCTACAAGTCCTTGTCTGCTGGGAAAAAGGGAAACATCCCCAAACTTACTCGCTTCCAGTTTGATGGAAATGGGGGCAACAGAAAAAGGGTCTTTTAAAGGGGCCGTCTCAAACAAGCATTTCCCAGCCGACGTGGGGGCTGTCACTAATGTCAGTACCCAAAGCCACAGACACAGGAGCAGCGCTACAACAACTTTCCCAAAGGGTGCAACCAGGGGACCAGTACTCTCTGTCTCTGTAACTGAGGTAAGTGATTTACATGCACAGTTTACTAGCATTGTTCAGTTGCTGACACTGGAAGCCAAAGAGTTTGAAGCAGGAAGACTGGCTAAATTTATAGAAAATTGGGTTAAGCTGACATCAGATCCCAACATCCTAAAAATCGGTGACTGGTGCTGAAATTGAGATCGACTGTAATCTGGAAGACTTTGCTCTTTTGTCATGTCCACCTAAACATTCATTCAGAAGAATGCTGCAGAAACAGCTGTTACTGATGAAGAATTGAAAAACTGGTTAGGAAAAAAAGTTATAAGAGTGTGAGCACACTCATAGAGAAGTGTTGTCACCAATCTTTCCTCAGCAGAAAAAAGATTGATCACAGAGAATGATCCTACACCTAAAAAGTCTAAATGAAGAAATAGCCTGTAACCATTTTATGATGCATGCTTTGGCTATGGCCTTGGCTTTGGTTAGCAAAAACTGCTATATGGCATCCTTGGACTTGTAAGATGCTTACTACTCCGTACCCATTTGCAAGGAATACAGACAGCTGTTGAGATTTCAATGGAAAGGAACATTTTTTTAATACAATGCACTCCAAAATGGGTTGGCATTGGCACAACGTTTGTTCACAAAAATCTTGAAGCCAGTTTTTGCTACCTTGAGATTGAAAGAACACATCTCAACACCTTTCTTGAACGATTCCTTGTTTCTGGGCATTTCAAAGAAACAATGCCAGGAAAATGTTATGAACACACTGGAAATATTACATAAGCTAGGATTCATAACAGTTGTATTATCATCATCATCATTAATATTATTATTAGTATCATCAATGCTACAATTATAACAATGACAATTTCACTCTTCCAATTCTCTACATCATTACAATTATGATTTTTGTGATCCTAATTGTCATCAGTAGTAGCAATGTTAGTTAAACTGTCAACTGATTTCTTAGGTTTCATCTTACTATCTATCCTATTTTCTATAGTCTTGCTCTTGTGCTTATTAATACGACTCATAACTAGTATTGTAGGCATTCTTCTTGCTCTTCCTCTCTTCTTCTTCTATTACCGTTAAGTAGAACTATTACTACTAACAAGAAATTATTGTTAATATCATTTTCAATATTATCAGTATTTTTATTATGTATTACTATTGTTATAATCTGTCTCCCCCCCCCCCCCCCCCCCCCCCCCCCTTTTTCTCTTTAAGTTTCATTCTGTAGTTTTCCAACCATGCCACATTTTCACCCAGATCGAAGAGTTAAGTGAGTATTGTTCATCCTTTGTTTTGATCATTTTGAATATTGCTTGTGCAGCCTAAGGAGACTGAATAAGTCAAGATGCATTGTGTCTGTGGAGAATTTGTTCCTTTCTTTGGCGGCTCAGTAATTCTATTTTTCTGTTTGGTTTTTGCAATGTTGCAGTTTCTGCCTACACTGGCCCCATTGTGAAACCCTCTTTAAAGAGAAAGCCTCATAGTCTGCAGCCCTTCAGGCCCTTCTCTTACAGTGACCTCAGAGTTGATTTGCTCTCCACCCATTGGTGAAGTCCTGTCAGGGTCACCGGCGTCCGTAAATTTATGGAGACTGTCATCGGGCAGATGTGATTGTGCTCTTAGGAGGGAGAGCTCAGTCAAACTGGCTCCATAACTCAGTTGTCAGTAGGGAGCTTACTAGGTGGTGTCCTGGCTGTTCGTCAGATCGAAACAAGCACCACTAACACACCACCAAAGTGACTGGGCAACAGTGGGTCATCTCCTGTGGGTCACCTCATGACAAAGCATTGACTGCTCCCTGTAGATTGTCGTGTCGGTGCCAAGGCTTGGCGGGACGAGCCACGCTGTGGCTGCGGATGGGGAGCTGGAATGAGCCGTGTGGGTGCAATGCCTGTGAGTTGGCTTGGAAGATGAAAGACATAAAGTAGGCTTGTTTAAGATTATTTTACTGGCTGCAGTTGGTTATTTAACATCTATTACAGTATATTTTAACAACAGAAAATTATTTTGCATCTTTACTATTGTGTCTTAAAGATCTTCAATATCAAGACGGCCACTAAAAATTGATGACTAGGATTACAATAGACTCTGTATGTAGACTCAGGCTTTGTCTGGAATGCTGATAATGATGGACTGACCCTTTGATTTTAACAAGTTTAATGCCCTGATGCATGATGCCCCTTTGATTTTAACAAAATTTAATACCCTGAGGAACAGCGCCCACTATAATGAACAGACTGCAGCAGAGTGCTCTCAGAATCTATCCTGATGTAGGGTGTTGATTATAAAGGACACACTGATTGCAGCCAACATTCCACTGAGGATCAAGTGACCTACATAGCCCAGAAGATCGAAGATGGCTTCCAGGACAAACAGCATACACTGGCAGAGTGGACACACATGGAAAAGGCGTACGACAAAGTCTGGAAGGATGGCCTCCAGAGAAAACTCCAGAAGAGTGGTGTGATGGCTGTATGTACCAATGGATCTTGCAATACCTGAAAAATAGGGAGGCCCGAGTCCATGTCAACGGAGCATACCGTGGAAGAAGAGACTGAGAGAAGGAGTCCCTCAAGGAGGTGTCCTCAGCCCTACCCTATTCCTTGTCTTTATCAACGCCACCGTCAAAGATATGCCATGCAAAGTCCAAGGAGTCATCTACGCAGACGATCTTGTCCTATGGTGCTCGGAAGGGCACCTCACAACTGCCAACTACAGGCTACAGCAGGCGCTGAATGTTCTCAAAAGCTGGACAAAACAGTGGCTGGTAACAATTAATGCCAAGAACGACCACCTACACTGTTTTCAGCCTCTCACCCAAAGAACAGAAGGCCAACCTGAGCATCAATGGACAAACTCTGCTTGCTGAAAATAACCCCACCTACCTGGGAGTCACCTTAGACAAATGCCTGACATAGAAGAAAAGCAAGCGAGAACACAGAATTAAGAACAAAGTACGTCTTGCCCTCATGAAGAAGCTGGCAGGAACAACATGGGGTGCAGACAACACGACCCTCAGGAGACTGTACTCTGGTAGAGTCAGACAAGTGCTTGAGTATGGCATGACTGCATGGGGCACTACAACCAAATCCAATTTTGAACGGATCAGCAAGATTCAGAATCAAGCTGCCCGTATCATCACAGGAGCCATGAAGTCTATGCCAATCCAGGAGCTTGAAACCATCACAGAGCTCCAGCCTTGAGAGGACCGCAGAGACGCCAAACTCCTGACCCAGGCTGCTAAGTTCAAGAGGCTACAAGGCCACCCCATGAAAGACAGACTGTCCCAGCCAACAAAAGGATGCTGAAGAGAGGGAGCTTTGTACACCAGAGCAGGATCCTAGAACGGCAACATCAGGATATCCTTGACCATGATCCCAAAGTGATACCCTGGTGTCTTGCCGTCCCTCCCTGGAGCAAAGGAACCCCTCCCCTCATCCAGTGCAGCATCCCTGGTGTTGGCCCCAAAGATTCCCAAAGCGGCCCTGAAAGAAAGTCCCTCACCACCCTTGAACACCTCCATACCCAGTTCCCCAAAGAATCCTGGACTATTTCTATACTGACGGCTCTGCAGCAGATGTCATTCGAAATGGAGGGGCAGGAGTCTATGTCCAATATCCAGGAGGCAGAGAAGAAAAGATCTGCCTCGCTACTGGCCTGTACTCCACGAACTACAGAGCTGAAGCAGAACCCCTGAAAACAGCAGCAGCCCACATCGAGGTCAGCCCCTACGCCAGCCACAACGTTGTCTTCCTGACCGACGCCCTGTCCATCTTGCAGGCCCTTCAGTCCAACAGAGATCCAGAGCTCAACGATCTGTCCTCATCTCTCGTCTCCCCTCTGCACAAGTCACACAGTCACCCTGCAGTGGATTCCCTCCCACTGCAACATGCTTGGCAATGAGACTGCCGACTCCTTGGCAAAGGAGGACACTATGAAGGAGCAGATGGACAGATCCACCAGCTACCCTGAATCCAGGACCATCATTAAGGCCAAGCTGCAGAACAAGTGGAAGCAGCAGCATCCACGCCACAACAGAGCAGATCTGTACTACCTGCTGACTCAATGAGAGCAGGTAGTCATCCTCAGGCTCAGGACAGGCCACAACTGCCTGAAACACCACCTATTCTTTAAACTCCGCATTGGCAACACAGAGCAGTGAGGAGACGGGGGAATCCATCTGAAGAAATGACAAACGAGACAACAACAACTGATTGCAGCACAGATTATAGTTGAAGCTGGACTCTGGCCACTTATAGAGAGTACAGCAGACTTTGGTTTTGACATTAACATGAGTGCTGTATTATCACATGTTGGACTCTACTTTTAAGGTGACAAATCATAAACAGTCTCAGTGAGCTGAAGAAAACAGGGCGTCCCTGTCAAAATAAGTTTTTGATTCTGAGTCTAACTACTTTTTTTAATAATAAACAGTCTCATTCAGCCTTTATTTTAAAAGCATTCTTGATTTTTTTCTTTAAAGTCGGTACAGCTTTTTATGACAATGTAAAAATGGCAATATAAAATTCTATCTCTTGAGCGTTAATGCATTTTCCTGGTTTATCAATCCATCCCATCAAAGTTTGCCTTAAAACTAGTTAAGGCACAGCAAGAACTACCTGCAACACTAAAGTCATGCTTCCTCTGAAAGCCAGACATACGGTGCAGCCACAGAAACACAGCAAAATACTTTATTGCTTCAGATTATAATGTCTAAGTAACAATTAAAATCAGTCACATCTGCATGGCACATGTAAGCACAATCATCACTGGGAGATGGGGTGTGGTTGGGAGGGGGGGCTGGGGATTTTGTTCAAAATTTGGAAAATAAAAGCTAAATCATGAAGTCATCATTCCCATTCTCTGAGATTTTGCGTGTGTGTGTGTGTGTGTGTGTGCACGCGTGCATGAATGCAGGTGTGTGCGCGAGTGTGTGTGTGTGTGTGTGTGTGTGTGTGTGTGTGTGTGTGTGTGTGTGTGTGTGTGTGTGTGTGCGCGTGCGTGCGTGCGTGCGTGCGTGCATGCCTGCGTGTGTGTCTGTCCATTTTCAGGTGACGGTGCAACAGTCTGATTTTTTAACATTTCCATGAGGATGTCTTCCACCACATAGAACAGTACTTCATGATAATATCTATTCTGTTCTTCTGTCATCATCATCAGCCATTTATCCACTGGTTTGTATGTTTCATTTTTAAACTGATGTGTAGATGACCAACAAGTTGCAAAGAAGTCTTCAGATCAGGATATTATATGTGTGTGTGTGTGTGTGTGTGTGTGTGTGTGTGTGTGTGTGTATGTGTGCGCTGCTGAGCGTACATTTCCCATGTCTCCCCCCCCCCCTTCCCCCCCATCCTTTTGCACCCCTTACCCCGTCTCATCCAGTCCCCCTTCCCCCCCCCCCCATCCCACTTCACATCTTTGTTCCCCCCCCCCCCCCCCCCCCCCCCCCCCCCCCCCCCTTTTTTTTTCTTTTTTCTCTCCCTATCAATAAATCCTGCACTCTTTGTTTTAAAATGCAGCTTGCTGTTCAACTTACACACACACACATGCACTGACTTGGGCTCTCTTCAGCAAAGAATAATTTTCACATTAACTTTGCTACAGAATCAAATTCTTACTTTATTGATACCAATACACTTGTTATAAATATCCATGCGATAAAAATAGGATGATGATTTTTTTTGCCTCCTGTCACAAAAATGATACCTTAAAGGAAGTGGGTTTGGGAACATACACACACACACACACACACACACACACACACACATGAAATAAGGATGTTTTATATTACAATAAGAAAATGAACATATAGATGGGTAGTTACCAGCAAAATTTGGCTGCTGTCCATCCCACATAAAAAAAATGATTTCTATGACCAATTTTTTAGTTGTGCCTGGATTGACAGAAGGGAGACAACTATCAGTGCAGTGGCTTCACTGTACTCCCATTCACCTTGTGCAAACTGCTTGTAATATCAGTACTGCCCATAGAGATGGACAGGCACTTTTGTCACACCTTTTGTCTTTCACTTCGGGATGATCCTATGGATTTTCAGAGTTTGAAACTGACTTATCATCACAAAAAAGTGAGTTTTCCAGGGGGCACTTTAAATTAAAGTTGAAAGCAATGTCAGCAAAAAGTTGTTGGCAAGTGCTACAGCAGCCAGTGTCACTTCTGTGCTAGCATAACTTGCAAATGGGCTGTTAATGCTATCACAGAGTTAATAGTAAGTGCTTTAAAAGGACTCACAGATTCAACCTAAGGGTGAGGGAGGGCCTTGTAAGCTGTTCATTTTAGTTTGTAAAGTAATATCAGTTTTTCATTAGGGCATTTTTTTTTTTCTTCAACAGGGTTAGAGGAAAGTTTATGTACATGAATATTGACAGTTTTCAAATTTCATTTAAAACTAGTATTTAGCCTCCCTATCATCAGTTTTGAACAAACCCCCAAATAATGAGGCTAGATCGAGTAATGGGGCCTTCTATGTTTTCTTGTTTGTTTTGTTTTAAATTCTGATGCTTTGTTTCCCTTTTCACCATTATTCTTATTTACTCTGATTTTCCACCTTTAAATCATGGTTTGTTCTGTGACATATGTTATTCTTTCTTGGTTTTTCTTTTTGTACTCCCAGCTCTTATAGAACAGGGAGAACTCTAGAATGGGAATGAATAATGCTGTCAGTCTGTCTCTCTGTCTGTGGTCAAAATGTGTTCCACTTGCTCCAGACAAAACTTCTGGGCCGATTTTTCTGAAAATTTGTAGGTATGTTCATTATGGGTCACGGATGATGCCCCATGTTTTATTTTACCAAAAAAGCCGTTATTAACGGCTATAAATGATAATTTCATAAATCAGGTCTGATAAGGGAAATAACTACAGCACTGGTGTGTTTTTTTTCTTCCACTAACTGGAAATTGTCTCCCTCTTTGTACTGGGAGTATGTTTATGCTTTGCATCTTGTTCTTAGTTTGGTATTTTCTCTGCAAATACTTCTCAATCATGTACATTAAGCACACTAGGCCTATTGCACTGTATTGCAGTGTGTGTTGTGTCACTCTGTGTATGTGCGTGAGTGTGTGTGTGTGTGTGTGTGTGTGTGTGTGTGTGTGTGTGTGTGTGTGTGGTGTGTGTGTGTGTGTGTGTGTTCCCTCTCCCCCATCCTTTCTTATTCCCTTGTCTTCCTCTCCCCCTGCACACACAGATCCCCCCCCCCCCTCCACACATACACACACACACACACACACACACTGTTCTCTCCTGATCACCACTCCTCCAACACGCACGCACACTCACACACACACTCACTCTCTCTCTCTCTCTCTTCCCCTCTTACTTTCTTGCAAAACTGTAATATCTTTTGGACTCATTAGCAACCCAACAGAGGCGAGTAGAAACAACAGTAAGTTGTGGGGATAAGGTGCGATGGTGTGGGGTGCATGGGTGGAAGAGGGACGGGGCATTCTGTTTAACATGTTGTTCTATCACATACTTTCAAAATAACACGTGGCATGTCTCTAAACTGTCAGTTAATGTATGATTTTCTGCTGAGCAGATGATCAAAAAGCTGCAAAGAAGTCTTCATTCAAGTTGTGTGTGTGTGTGTGTGTGTGTGTGTGTGTGTGTGTGTGTGTGTGTGTGTGTGTGTGTGTGTGTGTGCATGCATGCATGCATGCATGCGTGCGTGCGTGTGTGTGTGTGCATGTCTGTGTGTATGTATGAGTGCTGCCATTGTTGTTCTGGTGGTGGCAAAGTGTGTGTATGTGTGTGTATGTATGTGTGTGTGTGTGTGTGTGTGTGTGTGTGTGTGTGTGTGTGTGTTTATATGTGCATGAGTATGTGTGTGGTACTGACGGTACATTTCTATAGCTCCCCCTCCCCCCCCGCGCCCCCCCCCCCCCCCCCCCCCGTCCTCTCACATCCACTGCACCCTTCCTCCCACTTCTCACGCAGTCCCTCCCTCTCTTCCTTTCCCCTCCCACTGCACCCTCCACCCCACTGCCCCCCTTTTTTTTTCTCTTTCTCTCCTGTGAAACTCCTGCACATTTTGACTGTTTTGAAATGCAAATTATTCTTCAATACAGACACACATATGCACCGACTTAACACTGATGTAGGACTAAATTTGTACTTTATTTACACAAATACACTGATCATAAATTGTCCCTTGTGGGTAAATCAAAAAAAAAAAAATTTTTTTTGCCTCTTGTCACCAAAATCATGTCTCAGTGGATGTGGGTTTGGAAAAAAATTAACAAAAAAAATCACCCCTGAAATAAAGGCGCTGTTTATCATAACAAGAGAAATGAACAAATATGAGAGTAGTTCCCAGCAGAATTTGGCAGCTGTCCATCCCATAGGAATATTTATTTTGAAGAGCAACTGTGGAGTTGTGTCTGACTGCCAGACCGGAGACAACTAATTATCAGTGCAGTGGCTTCACTGTACTCCCATTAACTATGCACAAACTGCTTGTAGTATCAGTCTGAGCAGGTAATTGCCATGCACATATGGAGACACTCTTTTTTTCCCCGTCTTTTTTCTTTCTCTTGGGGATGATCCTAAGAACTTGCAGTGTTTCAAACCGACTATTCATCATGGAAAAATGACTTTTTTTTTTTTTTTAAAGGGGTATTTCCAATCAAAACTGGAAAAAAAAAAAAAAAAAAAAAAAAAAAAGCACTGCAGCACATTGAATACACTCCTCCTACCCTGTACTCACCATGACCATACTGTGTTTAAAAAAACGTCAGTAAAATGTTGTTAGCAACTGCTTCAGCAGCCAGTGTCATTTTTAATGCAGGCAAAAATAGCACGTGGGCTGTTACATGCTAACACATAGCTAATGCTAGGTGCTTTCAAAGGATTCACAGACCAACCTAAGAGTGTGGGTACCATGCAAACTGTTCATTTTAGTTGGGTATTGACTGAAGTTTTTCATGTGGGCATCACTTCTTCAATAGGGTCAGCGGAAGTGTTGTATACTACATGAATTCTGAAATCTTTCAAGTTTCATTTAAAACTAGCCTTAGGCCCTCCCTGTTATCAGTTTTGAACAGAAACCCCCAAATAATGAGGTTAGATGGAGTGACGGGACCTGTTAGGACCTTGTTAGTATTCATGTTTTTGTGTGTGTGTGTGTGTGTGTGTGTGTGTGTGTGTGTGTGTGTGTGTTTTAATTTTTTTTTTTTGTTTTGTTTTTTAATTCCTTTGAAGGCTTTGTTTCGCTTTTCACCACTCACTCTTATTTACTAACACTCTTTTTTTTTTTTTTAGTCATGTTTTCTCCTGTCTAAAACAAATGTGATTCTTTCTTGGCTTTTCTTTTTCTTAGACAGTTTGGTCTTTTAGGAGCTAAATATTCATCCAGCATGTCCATTAAAAACAGCAAGTCTATCACTGCATTGTGGAGAGTGTGTGTGCATATGTGTGTGTGTTCCTTCTTCCCCAGTCTTTCTTATTCCTTTGTGCTCTCCCCTTCCCTCTGCACGCACGCGCGCGCGCGCACGCACACACACACACACACACACACACACACACACACACACACCACACACACACACACACACACACACACATACATACTACTCACACACGAGTTTTCTCTTTCCACACACTTCTCTCACTCTCTCTCACACACACACACACACACACACACACACACACACACACTTCTCTTCTCCCCCCCCCCACTTTCTTGAGAAACTCTAATTCCTTCTGGACTTTAGCAGGCCAGCAGAGGTGAGTAGAAACAACAGCAAGATGTGAGATAGGATTGAATGGTGTGGGGTGTATGGGTGGAAGGGGGATGGGGAATTCTGTTTAACATACCTTTAAAAAGTTTACGTAATATGTCCGCCAAATGTGAACAAACAAATCACAAGACAAAACATGACACTTTCCAACCTCTTAGGTCTTCTTCAGGTACAATAAACAACACTCAGGACAACGAAAATGAACAAGCAATAACTTATCTTGTCAAATTTGACACAAGATGGGCGTTGAATCATTAACATGTTGTTTTTATATATGGTTTTCACGATATAGACATTTCGCATCTCTCTGAGACTGTCAATTTATGAATGATTTTCTGTTAAGCAGATGAACAAAAAGCTGCAAAGATGTATTCATTCAGACAGTATGTTTGTGTGTGTGTGTGTGTGTGTGTGTGTGTGTGTGTGTGTGTGTGTGTGTGTGTGTGTGTGAGAGAGAGAGAGTGCTGCGGTGGTAGTTCTGGTTGTAGTGGTGGTGGCACAGATATGTGTGTGTGTGTGTGTGTGTGTGTGTGTGTGTGTGTGTGTGTGTGTGTGTGTGTGTGTGTGTGCTTGTGTATATGTGTGGCACTGACAGCGCATTTCCCTATGTCTCTCTAACCCTCCTCTCACATCCCACTGCAACCTTCCTCCCACCTGGCACCCAGATCCCCCCCCCCCCCCCCCCCCACTCCCCCTTCCCTTCTCTCTTTACACCTCCACCCTAACATAGACACACACACACACGCACTGACTTGGGTGTTAGTTTCGAAAAAAATCAACCACAAAAGCACATTTGAAATAAAGCACCATAACAGCAGACATGAATCAATAAGAAAGTAGTTCCCAGCAAAATTTGGCATCTGTCCATTCTATAAGAATATTGATTTTTAAGAATAATTTTTGAGTCGTGTCCGACTTGCCGGAAGGGAGACAACTGTCAGGGCAGTAGCTTCACTGTACTGCCATTAACTATGCACAAACTGCTTGTAATAACAGTCTGAGCAGGTTATGGTGTTTTCAGTTAGACTCTCTTGTTACATCTTTTTTCTTTCACTTGGGGCTGATTCCAAGAATTCGCAGTGTTTCAAACTGACTAATCATCATGAAAAACTCACTTTTTAGGGGGGCGGTACTTAAAATCAAAATATTCCAAAAAATGAAAAGTGGGTTACAACACACTGAACGCACTCTTTCCAACCTGTACTTATCATGACCATACTGTGTTTTTAAAAATGTCAGTAAAAAGTTGCTGGCAAATGCTTCAACAGTCAGTGTCACTGTCATGTCAGCAAAAATTGCAAATGGGCTGTTACAGGCTATCACTGAGCTAATGGTAGACCGCTTTCAAAGAACTCACAGACTCAACCTATGAGTGTAAGTGCCATGTAAACTCTACAGTTCAGTTCAAAAACTGATTGTAGATTTTCATGTAGACATTATTTCTTCAAAAGAGTCAAAGAAAAATTGTGCACACAGGCTGCACTCCAAAAATTAATATGCTGAGACCTTGCTTCAGAAGTCTGGTATTTGCAGACTGGCACAATAGACTGTTTTCAGAATGGTCACAGTGAAAGTTGATTCTCTTCATTTTGTTGTTGTGTTTTTCATATGGCCATGATCAGGGTACAAGCCAGGTGGTTCCAAGCAGACTATTTGGGGGCTACAACCTGGCACAAAGATTGGGTCATGGGTGAGTGCAAAGACCTGAAATGAGACATCAGTTAAGGGAAAGTCATGTGTTTGAAGATTGTATGTGATGCTCGGATCATACAACTTCATCACAACAGGAGACCCAGAGTCCTCAGTCCCCCAGTGTCAGACAGTCAATATACAGCTGGACAGACAGTGACAATTACCCATACTGCTGGAACAGACAGTGACAACTTCCCCATACTGCTGGAACAGACAGTGACAACTGAGCTGCAGCAGCTACTAGCTGCTAGAAGTTGAGGCAGCAGTTAACTCCTTGGAACTGGGAAAATCAGTGGTGTGTGTGTGTGTGTGTGTGTGTGTGTGTGTGTGTGTGTGTGTGTGACATAACTGACAGCCACACCATCCTCTACAGCCCCCCCCCCCCCCCCCCCCTCTCTCTCTCTGTATCACAAACCGCAATAAAGATGACTAATCTACTTCAACTCTTAGTCCTGAACCCCACACAGCCCCCCCCCCCCCCCCCCCCCCCCCCCCCCCCCAAGCTTATGTTTGATGTTATTGTGATATTGTGATAGTCGCACACAGATCGAGACCATGAATGCCAAGATAATTAGATTGAGACTTGTTCTAGGCACTCCCTGTCCCTCTCTCTTCACGGCCATTTCTTATCCTGATCCGATGCAAGCCTGGTGCTAAAGCTAAAGGTACCCCCCCCCCCTTCCCTTTGCCACCATCTCTCCCCCCCCCCCTCCTTTCTCCATTCCCTTCCTCCTTTGCCACAGTCACAGGAACTTGTCATGATTCATGATTCCCATCTTCTAATCTCTCTGTGAGCATTGTTGCATGCATGTGTGACTGCGTGTGTGCGTGCCTGTGTTCTTTTCAGACTGCTGCATCTGAGCAGCTAAAAGATGAAAAACAAAATCCAACAAAGCAGGAAGATAAAAGAGCAAGAAATGGGAAAGAAGGCATGAAAGAGGAGGGGGAGGATGCACTATTCTGGCATTCAGTAAGTATTGCATCCAAGTACTCATTAGTCTACCACAGATCTAGAAAATCCCATCTCTGCACTTTTAGAAGAAAAAAAAATTCTAAATCTGCCAATAGAACTGATGGCAACAAAATCTATGATCAGATATGGCATACTTAGGAGAATTCAACAACCAAGGCGATCTGTATTTCCAAGCTGGCATCCAAACAGCCGTGTACGTCAGCTGAACTAAGCACACATTGTCATTTCCAACCACATCAGGAATAATTCAAGATCCTTTCAAGTCAACAGAGCTCAGACTGAGCAGTTCAGAAACTCCTTTTTTATAAACACTGTTCGTGACTGGAACCACCTGGACGAGGCGACGGTGACAACAACAACAGTTGAGAGCTTCAAGGCACAGCTCTCAGCACACCACTAGTGCCAGGCTGTGCACTCCTCTCACTGTTGCGTTCATGTCATAAGTGGCAACAGCAACGTACTCTACAGATCCAGATCCACATGTTCCCCAGTACACAAAACATGACCCCACTTCTGATCAGATTTCAGTTTCAGTTTCAGGAGGCGTCACTGCGTGCGGACTAGTCCCTATACACTATACCACATCCTCTAGGTTTAGAGACCACACTGAGCATGATTTGAAGCTGATGGATAAATGAATTAACAACAAAGATGAGACAAATGAAGAAAAGGGTCTCATGGCTACTACTCAGCGGATGACTGACCTAGCATTAGCATAGAGAACCAGTTGCAAGACAGTGTCACTGAACCAGATGAATGACAGATGCTGTCACTGGAACCAGTTACAATGAAAGTGTCATTGAAACCAGTTGTATTGACAGTGTCACTGAACCAGTTGAAGTGACAGATGCTGTCACTGAAACCAGTTGTAATGACAGATGCTGTCACTGGAACCAGTTATAATGAAAGTGTTATTGAAACCAGTTGTAATGACAGTGTCACTGAAACCAGTTGAAGTGACAGATGCTGTCACTGGAACCAGTTACAATGAAAGTGTCACTGAAACCAGTTGTAATGACAGTGTCACTGAACCAGTTGTAATGAAAGTGTCACTGGAACCAGTTGTAATGACAGTGTCACTGAACCAGTTGAATGACAGATGCTGTCACTGGAACCAGTTACAATGAAAGTGTCACTGAAACCAGTTGTAATATAAGTGTCACTGAAACCAGTTGAATGACAGATGCTGTCACTGGAACCAGTTATAATAAAAGTGTCACTGAAACTAGTTGTAATGAAAGTGTCACTGAAACCAGTTGTAATGAAAGTGTCACTGAAACCAGTTGTAATGACAGTGTCACTGAACCAGTTGAATGACAGATGCTGTCACTGGAACCAGTAATGAAAGTGTCATTGAAACCAGTTGTAATGAAAGTGTCACTGAAACCAGTTGAAGTGACAGATGCTGTCACTGGAACCAGTTGAAATGAAAGTGTCACTGAAACCAGTTGTAATGACAGTGCCACTGGAACCAGCTGAATGACAGATGCTGTCACTGAAACCAGTTGTAATGAAAGTGTCATTGAAACCAGTTGTAATGACAGTGTCACTGGAACCAGCTGAATGACAGATGCTGTCACTGAAACCAGTAATAATGAAAGTGTCACTGAACCAGTTGAATGACAGATGCTGTCAATGGAACCAGTTATAATGAAAGTGTCACTGAAACCAGTTGTAATATAAGTGTCACTGAAACCAACTGAATGACAGATGCTGTCACTGGAACCAGTTATAATGAAAGTGTCACTGAAACCAGTTGTAATGAAAGTGTCACTGAAACCAGTTGTAATGAAAGTGTCACTGAAACCAGTTGTAATGACAGTGTTACTGAACCAGTTGAATGACAGATGCTGTCACTGGAACCAATTATAATGAAAGTGTCATTGAAACCAGTTGTAATGAAAGTGTCACTGAAACCAGTTGAAGTGGAACCAGTTGTAATGAAAGTGTCATGAAACCAGTTGTAATGACAGTGTCACTGGAACCAGCTGAATGACAGATGCTGTCACTGAAACCAGTTGTAATGAAAGTGTCACTGAAACCAGTGTGTAATGACAGTGTCACTGGAACCAGCTGAAGTGACAGTTGGTGTCACTGGAACCAGTTTCAATAAGAACCTTAATGAAGTCAATCACAAGACTACCTTGGTCGACATCTGTAATCAGACCTCAGACCAGACACAGAGCGAGCATGAGAGAGACCACATTGTTGGTCAGACCAAAGTCATTCCCATGCTGCACTATTTTCAGTTCAGGCAGACTCTGATCAGAATAACCACATAATATTCCACTTTTCTGAGAGAGTGTGTGTCGGGAGAGAGAGAAAGAGGACTTCTGTCTCAATGCTTCGTTTACATGATAGAGGAAATGTTTGGACTGGAAGGTCAGGAAGGGTAAGGCAGGGGCGGGGCATGTAAGGGCAGGGGGAAAGGAATAGAAGGGATGCAATGTGGAAGGGCAAGGGGGGGGGGGGGGGGGGGGCAGGAGGGCACATCACCGAAGTTGGTTTAAAATTTTTTTTTAACTGGCCTTAATTTGTTCAGTGTTGTGGTAACAGGAGTGCGGGGAGGGGTGTGTGAAGGGGCAGGAAAGAATGGGAGTTGCCCAACATTGGATCAATACATCCTGTAACTTGACAGGGTTCATACAGGAAATGCAACTCAAAATTCCAGACTTTTCCAGACTTTTTCCAGGCCAAGACCTACATTTTCAATACCACTTTCAAGACTGTTCATAATGCACTGATGTAAAGTGATCTTTTATAAGGCCAAAGCACACTGAGGAGACACTTTGCCACCTTGAAACACAAACAGCAATGGCAGAAATGGCCAGAAGACCCGAAGTTGATAAGACCTTGATGTAGGGGAAGTAACTCAGAAGTAATTTGATGGCAAAAGTGAAAATATGCTATCATGAGGGCACAGAATTTTTTTTTCATTATAAACACTAAGTGATGCTGAAAATTAAACCAGCCATGCATAATATCAAGCAAAAAAAAAAAAAGAAAGTCAAAGTCAATGTGCTTGACTCTTCAATTTCCAGGCTATTCCAGGCCATAGCGATTTTCCAGGACCTGTAAAATGGCCTTCAAATTTCCAGGCTTTTCCTGACCTGTATGAACTCTGCTTGAATAAGAGCCAACCCAAGATACTGTCTAGGTCTAGGAGGGAAGGGGTTTGCATGCAATAAGGTGAGTGTGTGTGTGCGTGTGTGTGTGTGTGTGTGTGTGTGTGTGTGGGGGGGGGGTAACCATGGGTTAGTCTGACAAGTGGTGGGGTAGGGTGAGTATGGACCAGGGTGATGCCACATTAAAATTCTACCTACTTTGGTTTTGTTAAGTCTCTTAACTCTTATGTTAATCTTTACTCCCTTTCATTTTTGAGAGAGAGTAAAAGCCATTGTCAGAATGGGTTCACTATATGCAAGTCATGACACAGAATGGGTTCAGTGTGCAAGTCATGACACAGAATGGGTTCAGTGTGCAAATCATGACACAGAATGGGTTCGGTGTGCAAGTCATGACACAGAATGGGTTCAATATGCAAGTCATGACACACAATGGGTTCAGTGTGCAAGTCATGACACAGAATGGGTTCAGTATGCAAGTCATAGCACAGAGTGAGTTCAGTGTGCAAGTCACGACAGAATGAGTTCATTTTCAAGTCCTGACACAGCATGGGTTCAGTATTCATATCATTAGACAGACATGGGTTCAGTATTCATATCCTGACACAGAATGGGTTCAGTATTCATATCATTACACAGACATGGGTTCAGTATCCATATCATTACACAGCATGGGTTCAGTATTCATATCATTACACAGAATGGGTTCAGTATTCATATCCTGACACAGAATGGGTTCAGTATTCATATCATGACACAGAATGGGTTCAGTATTCCATATCATGACACAAAATGGGTTCAGTATTCATATCATTACATAGACATGGGTTCAGTATTCATATCATTACACAGCATGGGTTCAGTATTCATATCATTACACAGAATGGGTTCAGTATACAAGTAACAGGGTATAAGTGGGATGCAACAGCCATTGTTGCTCAACCTGCTGTCACTTGTCATCACCTGCTGTAACCCTTATGTTGGTGGACACCTGACCCCCTTTTGTACTAGCATACCATAAGTGCACTGCAACTTTTCTCTTTTCACCTTTTGGTGGTGATGGTGGGGGGGGGGGGGGGGAGGAGGGGATCGGGGATAAATCTGATTAGCAACCAAAAATGTAAAAAAAACCCTGTCTTCTCGTATGTCAGAGTTTGATATTTTTTGCACAATTGCATTTTTTTTTTTCTTTTTGCTTTCTAGTGGTGAAGTTATTTTTTTTGATCGAGTAAAATAAAACATGTTTGGACACATTCCTGCTTAGTAATATGTTTGGAGTACAAGCCTGAACAATACAATGACCACCTCAATCCAGTTATCCACACTTCCGCAGCAGATTACCCCATCGTTGTTACTTGGCATAACTAAAACAAACACGAGCAAGGACATGTCAGGTAAAAGTTTTCCCGAGTTTGTCTGAAAATAGAAAAATAAAAGGAAAATTGGACGTGGCACATCCGCATACATTTCAGGATAATAATACGAAACCCCTTCTCTTTCTGTTATGTGCTAGAATGACCAACAAACAATCGCGAGTCCTCAGCGTTAAAAAAAAAAAAAAAAGGGGGGGGGGGGGGGGGGGGAATCTCTACATCTAGTCGCTAAAAAAATTATGCCAGATGTTTATGTCACTGACCACGGATTTAACTTAAGAAAGTGTCAAAGTTACCTTTGGTGGGAGTTGAAGCTGTTCAAACTCACAATGAACGTAGCGTCTTTGGTGAAATACATTTGCCCTCGCTTTCCAGCGCGGCCATTTCCGAACGGCACGTAGGCGAGGGCCCACACATCAAATTCAGTCAGTCAGCCTTACTTCCCCTGTTCTCGTGGCGTTTCGCAGATCGACTTAAAAATTTAGTAGTCCGCCTGTTCATTGAGACAATGGGCATTCCAGTCGGGGAGAATTTCAGTGTTCGTTTTTTTTACACTGTCGGAGGCTTACGCATTTCTTTATGTACTCGTCTACTCTTGTCGAGTTTTAACATAAAAACTTAATGCTTTGCTTTTCAAATCGGTGCGCAGATCTAATTAGGTCTACTACGGAAATGTGGTAGGCCAATGGGCCCCAAAACGTAGAAATCATATAAACGTAACTGAAAATGTTAAGGAATGCTTTACCAAGCAAAATTTAGGAATGAGTACATTTGACATCCAGGAGATGCTAAATTTCCATCAGCTTCCAAGCCAATGCATCGGAAGCTGAGTGGTTAAAACGTCTGAGGCCTGTATAGCCATGATGATAAGAACGCCACACGAAGTCTTTTTCACTTACACATGGGGACACCCACTGAAACTGGCATTTTCTCTCATATCATTTATGCATCTTTTTACTAACAGAGTTATAAACCTGTGTCACAAATCTGCCAACTCACATTGCCACCATGGAAACACTTAAACAGTTTTAAAAACACGTTAGCCTATACGCTAGGCTTCTAGTTGCTTCCAGATCAGTTTCCCTATTGGAAACTATCACACAGGAACAGCGCACTCATGTTTGAAAAAGCCCTGTAAGATGAATCACTGATTTGATATATGATAATTATGATAAAATGTCTGTCCAGTCAGTGCAGTTGGTGTCGCAGTCAAGGTCACATGGAGTAGCTCTTATTTTCATTATTTCATGCTAGATTAGTACCAGGACAGGGCCCAGACAGGGTGACCACTTTCCGGACCAGCATTGCAAATATTGGTACATTTAAATACATGACCAATAATCCATTTCCAAAACCCACACCATTACCCTTTCTCCTCTATACTACCACGTTCTCCATCCTCCTTAACCTTCGCCCATTTTTTGAAACATATATGTTGGTGTAAGACAGGGCGGCGTATCAGTTTTGCCGCCGCAGTTTTAAAAGCCAGCGCCCTAACTTTATTTTTTCACGTACATCTTCATCTTTAGATTTAGTCTTTCATGTACATATTGTAGAATACCATTAGTTAATTTTTTTTCATTAAGATTATCGTGATCATGGACAAGTAAAAGAGGGAGGAGAGGGTTTCATTTTTGAGTATGTATATCTTTTTCCCCTAGCAGCATGGCATTTCATTGCCCCCTGAATACGGGTCTCTCCTCCCCCCACCCCCACCCCCCCTTCTGTACAAGAAACGCGCGCGCGCGCGTGTGTGTGTGTGTGTGTGTGTGTGTATGTGCGCGCGCGCGCTCCCCCTCCCCCCCCCCCCCCCCCCCCCCCCCCCCCTGTTCAAATGGTAATGTTATCCTTTTACTCGTTGATTATTTCTATTCCTTTCCAGCAACTACTACTATTATTTCTATTCCTTTCCAGCAACTACTATTATTACTCTAACATCAATCGATTTGTCATTATAACTATTATTACTACTACTGTCACTATCATCATCATCATCATCATTACCATCATAACCTTTTCCCTGTTCAAATAGTACTAGCGTTTGACTCATTGATCATTTTTAATCCTTTCCACCAACTATTATTACGAATATTACTTTTAATTTTACCATTATTCCTATCATTCTTATCATCCTCACATTATTACTACCATTACTATCAAGGCATCATCATCATCATCATCATCACTAATGTCATTGCTACAATTACCGTCATTAATTTACCCATTGTGTCTAAAATTACTATTGCCCTATTATCACCAATCCTGTCACCATCAGTAGTAGTAGTAGTAGTAGTAGTAGTTGTTGTTGTTGTTGTTTGTAGTAGTAGCAGTTGTTCTTTTTGTAGTTGTGATGCTCACATATTTACACAAAAAAAAAAGAGAGAGAGAGAAGTATGTGGGTGTAGGCAGCCTATGTGGTTCCTTCCTGCCTCAACCCCCCCCCCCCCCCCCCCCCCCCCGTTCCAATAGTACTTTCAGCTTTTTACTCACTGCTCATTCATATTCCTTTCCACCTACTATTATTATCGTTATTAACAGGCCTACTACTATATCTATCATTATGACTATCGTTATTATTTCCGTTACAGATCAAGGTCGGCCTAGTGGCCGACACGATTGAAAATGGTCAGAAACGCTCAATTCTAATCATTAACGCACAGGCTGCAGAACTGATGAAAGGGAAATAGGTATTTGTATGTAGAGAGAGAGAGAGAGAGAGAGAGAGAGAGAGAGAGAGAGGGGGGGGGGGGGGATGGGGTTGCAGAGTGCTGGGTGCACGGAGCAGCATTCTGCGGTTTAAAGATGAACATGATTCCATACTGCAACTGGATCGGCATTGAACAATCACCGAATTAAACTCTAAGATTAGAGCTTTTTAAAACAAATAGCTGGGTCATAAGTTTACATTTTAAACGTCCAAGAGCATCCCCCGCCTTTACAAACTAATCGTCTCATTTGAACTGAACATCAAGTTTTTGCTCCAGCGGAGAGGGGCACGGAATGGAATCTTCTCACGGCTATCAGTCTTAGGGTGGATTAAAACAGGTCGTGCTGAGGGGGCCGGCTATTCTCAAGTGATCGGTATCAAACTTGTAAATAAGAGTACTGTGCAGCTATGTAAACAATTAATCATTGCAAAACACGTCTGCACACGGAAAAAAGACGGGATTTTTTTTTTTTTTTTTTTTTTTTTTTTATTTGTTACCAGGCCTACTCCCCTTTTTATTCCAAACACTCCTTTCCGCCATTCATCCAGACCTTTTCTGCTTTAGAAAGAATGGAATACTGGAACATGACACAACAGCTTCAGATTTCAACTATCAGTTTTAGTATATTTTGATGAGAAAAGCTCTTGTACGGGAGGGGAGTATGAAAAAAAACTTTTTTCTCTGCCGGGAACGGCAGCCATTTTCTGCAATATGTAGACTGCACCAGAAAAGACCTGTGAACAACAGAGTGTTGTGGAGAGAGACAGGAGTGGAATTTAGGTTGAACGGGAGGGAGTGAGGACGGGGTTAAGAGGTAGTGGAAAAGGTCGCTTGTATGCCATATAGAAACACCACTTTTCACCCCTCCCAACACGCACGTCTTGTCTGGCCTTGTTTTCAGGAAGTGGACATTGAACTGGCCAGTGAGCGATTCCTATATCCTCTCTCTGCTGACTTGTACAGGCCTTTTTTTTTTCTCCTTTTCTTCCCATGTATAAGAGCAGCGCTTCCCCCCCCCCCCCCCCCCCCCCTACTCAAAACAAAAAAAAAGTTTACAGAGGCCAACATGATACGGACGTGACATGATAGCAGAATTAAAGTCCACACAAAAGGTATTCATGTTACAGAAAAAACACAGGGAAATCATATCTATAACAACAGAAACGTGTAAGACAGACACAGAGATAGAGAGAGAGAGAGAGAGAGAGAGAGAGAGAGAGAGAGAGAGAGAGAGAGAGAGAGAGAGACAGACAGACAGACACAACAGGCAGACAGACAGACAGACGGAGAAGAAGGGGAAGGAGTAATAGAGAGAAGGATGGTCTTTGGTCAATTACGATGACATTCAACTTAACTTTCTTCAGTGGTTGAAACGTTACATGCTTAGTTCTCATTTTTCTCATGTCTTAAGCAACCCATCAAAATGTTGTTTTATCATTAATTCACCTTTTTTTAAAAATAGAAAATCAGAGGCAAGGGACAAAATGATGAGTGTGGTGCGACCAGGGGTAAGGTAAATACATATGTTGAAATAAACTGATGTTGAACATAGGTAGGTCATCATATATGCTTAAAGTAGGGGGCGCGCGCGGGGGGGGGGGGGGGGGGGGGGGGGCGGGGGGACAGGGGGTGAGGATGGGGGGTAGGGGGCACTTGGAAAGTTAAAAGTGTAAATCGTGGACGTGACACCCCTAAAATTTCTATGGAATCAGGGAGCAGTAAGAACACATTCTTAGTCAGTGGCGTGGAAAACATTTGGCATTGGGCAGGCCAGCCTGAACTCAGGGATGGGTGAGAATTCTTCACTTTAAGTAAGGGGGGGAGGGGGGGGGGGGGGGCAAAATTCTTTTAAAAGCTGAGGTGGAGGTGGGGGGGGGGGGGGTGTCTCTCATTTTACAAATTCTCAGAAAGGGTATTCTTTTATAAATTCTGTATAAAACACGGAGACGGAGAGGGGCTGGGGGGAGGGAGGGTGCACTATAGTATGCTGTTCGCATTTTGAGGCTTCAGATATTTGGGAGAACCAAAAGGTACTCTGTCCTGCCCCCCCCCCTCCCCCCCCCCCCCCCCCCCCCCCCCCCCCCCTTTTGTTGTTTTTCATAGGTGGAGGGCAGTGCTCCCCTGCCCCCCTCTCTCGCTCTTGTCCGCCCCCCCCCCTCCCCCCGCAACACACATTCTCTCTCTCTCTCTCTCTCTCTCTCTCTCTCTCTCTCTCTCACACACACACACACACACACGCACGCACACACCATCCTGTTCTGACGCCACAGCAACTTCGTGGCTTTTAACAAAAACACACCCCAAACTACAACAGATATAAGAGCAGAAGTTGAGTTCAAGGGCTTCCTACTTTCAAAACGGACGTCCTTAATCAAAGACATTTTTCTCTCCTCTGTGTGTGTGCGTGTGTGTGTGTGTGTGTGTGTGTGTGTGTGTGTGTGTGTGTGTGTGTGTGTGTGTGTGTGTGTGTCGCTCGCGCGCGCGCGTGTGTGTGTGTGTGTGTGTGTGTTTGCAGTCAGAGGCAAGGGTAAATTAAATCAGAAAAAAAAATCCTAAATGTTCCACAAATGCCAAATAAACGCATAAGTGGGCACATTTTTGGATTTTAATGGCAGCCCTCTTTCAAACTGAAGTTAGTGGGGGACTGGGGGGGGGGGGGGGGGGGGGGGGAGGAGGAGGGCGGGAGGACGATGGTTTGAACTGGGTTCTCCATGAATCAATCAAGTACTGCCAAAAAGGGGGGGTCGTGAGAAGCTGAAAACCTTGTTGCAAGAATGAAGGAACATTTCAAGTGACAACAACACGACTTACGAGAAAACTAACTGGCCCATGGTAATCCTCAACGCGGAAGGCAGCCACAGCAAAAAGAAGACACGGAGCACAGAAAACCAGCAACGAACGGCGAACACTCTGCAACAGGGTACAGAAAGGAACTGTAAACGTGGTTCAACGCTTTTATACTCCGACGTTATGGTGACCCGTTCATCCAGTATTCTCTCTAGAAGCTTCTTCTGTCTCTTCTAACGCTCACGAGTTTCACGTGCTTCGCCGGCGGTGTGATCAGCTGCTGACTCCATCAGAGCGTGTTCACTTTCCTTCCTCTCACCTTCACTCTGTGTGTGTGTGTGTGAGTAATGTATGTGTGAGCATGAGTGTGAGTGCGCGCGCACGCACGTGTGTGTGTGTGTGTGTGTGTGTGTGTGTGTGTGTGTGTGTGTGAGAGAGAGAGAGAGAGAGAGAGAGAGAGAGAGAGAGAGAGAGAGAGAGAGTGTGTGTGTGTGTAATTGTGTTTTTGTGCGCGCGCGCGCGCGCGCGCGTGTGTGTGTGTGTGTGTGTGTGTGTGTGTGTGTGTGTGTGTACCCGTGGTGACTGGGGCTATCATTTTGCTTTTTTTTTTTTTTCTCTCCATTAGTGTGTGTGTGTGTGTGTGTGTGTGTGTGTGTGTGTGTGTGTGTGTGTGTGTGTGTGTGTGTGTGTGTGTTTTCCTTCTACCTCTTGCCCTCTTGTCACTATGTCGTAATGCTTGTATTCTTATGCGACTGTCTCTCTCTCTCATGGTTCTGCTGGAATGCCTTGACTTATTATCTATATGACGCCCCCTCCCCCTTGTACCCGTGGTGACTGGGCTATCATTATGCATTTTTTTTTCTCTCTATTGTGTGTGTGTGTGTGTGTGTGTGTGTGTGTGTGTGTGTGTGTGTGTGTGTGTGTGTGTGTGTGTGTGTGTGTGTGTTTCCTACTACCTCTTGCCCTCACACATGTCACACATGTCGTGTCGTAATTGCTTGTGTGTTCTTATGCGACTCTCTCTCTCTCTCTCTCTCTCACGGTTCTGCTGGAATGACTTGATTTATTATCTATATGACACTCCCCTCCCCCCCTTGTCCCCGTGGTGACTGGGCTTTCGTTATGCATTTTTTTTCTCCGTGTGTGTGTGTGTGTGTGTGTGTGTGTGTGTGTGTGTGTGTGTGTGTGTGTGTGTCCTACCTACCTCTTGCCCTCTTGTCACATATGTCGTAATGCTTGTGTTCTTATGCGACTCTCTCTCTCTCTCTCTGTCTCTGTCTCTCACGGTTCTGCTGGAATGACTTGATTTATTATCTATATGACACTCCCCTCCCCCTTGTCCCCGTGGTGACTGGGCTTTCGTTATGCATTTTTTTTTCTCCGTGTGTGTGTGTGTGTGTGTGTGTGTGTGTGTGTGTTTCTTCTTTCCTAGTGATTCAAAATCGATTTTCTTGCAACTCCTTGGTATCTTTTGATTGTCTGATTATTCTAAACATGCTCTTTCCCCCACACCCACACTCGTCTCTTTCTCTCCCTCCCCACCTCCCTTCCTCTCTTCTTCTTCTTTCTATAAACATCCGCCATCATCATTTTGATGGTTCTTATGCCCTTCTTTGCACTCTTTTCGCTCCTGCGTCTATCTCCCCCCCCCCCCCCCCCCCTCCTCTCTCTCTCTCTCTCTATATATATATATATATATAATAATTCCTGTATCTAATTTTTGTTCTTGCCACTTTTACATGCTTCTTTTATTGTCTCATTTTTATTTTGCATTGTTGACCCTACTCAGGCGAGGACTGGATGTGAAAAAAGCACATCAGTGCTTATCTATTATCCTCGTAAATAAAGAATTTTGTCTTGTCTTGTCTTCTTGTCTTGCATCTGCTGTTGAGTGTGCGAAAGTAGCGCCAGGTCGTCGGCGAAGTCCAAATCGTCGAGCTGCGTCCAGGTTTGGTATCTATACCATCAGTATATATAGTAAGCCTCTTTAGATGGGCGTGTTAAGAATTCTTCGCAGTATTACGTTCAACACCTGGGGAGAGCATGTTACTTGGGTGCAGCCTCACCAGTAACTTTTTTTTTCTCAGCTTTCAGGTTGCCCCCCCCCCCACCCCCCCTCTCTCTCTCTCTTTCTCAATCGCAACGTACCTTATCACCGAATTCTCTAGGAATCACCTTCTTGCCGTGGATTTCCCTTTTGTACATTGCGCATGATGCTGCAAACAAGACCCCGGTTTACTGTCTCATTTAAAAGAGTAGCGATCAGAGAGAGAGAGAGAGAGAGAGAGAGAGAGAGAGAGAGAGAGAGAGAGAGATTTTATTCAACGCCCATATCAAGCCGAATTCGAGAAGGTTAGTGATAACTCGTTCTTCGTTTTCATTGTCGTGAGTGTTGTTTATTTTGCCTGAAGAAGCCCTGAGAGGTCAAAAACGCATCATGTTTTGTCTCTTGTAATTTGTCCCTGTTATCTGGGGAATTAACTATAATTTCTTTTTAAAATTTGCTTAGCAGTCAAGCCTTTTGACAAGGGCGACAACAATCGTATCTACCGATGCCCAAAACACCCATTCCATAAGCACACCCATCCTCACACACACAGCGTCCCCACCATTCCCGCGCTCCTGTCCTCCTCCCCCCCCCCCCCCCCCCATCCCCCCCACCCCTCACTCCAATTTCTTCCCCCTTCCTCACCCACATGCACATATTTGGTCATCCCACAATTAACCGGTACTTTGTTCGATTATCTTTCATCTATCACACATAATTATTGCTTCAGCTTTTAGCTAGAAGCTTTATACAACGCTTTCACTGGAGGTAGCAACGTAGCCATTCTGAAGGCTATTTGATGGTATGAACCGGAATCAACAGACCGCAGCACTAACGTTTGCCAGCATAAGCAATACATTGAAACAAGAAAAGTTCTTTGTTTTCTTATTCACTTCTAGGAGATGGGAAAATGATGTCATTCGAACATTTAAGAATCAAAGAACCATAGCTTACAATTTCTCAAGCCACAAATTCTGAAACTGTCTCCATGCAATTTGTTTATAATGAATGTAAAATAGGCCTACTTTTCTGCCTGAAAAAAAGGCTTTTAAAAGAACCGAAATGCCTACGGTTTATCACTACTATCTCTTTCTGTATCTCAAAACACGAAATAAAACTCTCGTTGAATTCTGCAACAAAACCATCTTCGAAACCAGCATGGGAGCTCAGCCAAACTATAACGAAGCTATTTTCTGTCAGTCTTTTGTACGTCTGACCAAAGACACTTCGCCCCACGGAGGGCGAACTGTCTTTGGTCTGACGCCCAGTTAAACTGATCAGATTCGTGCTGTAACAACAGCTTTCCATAAGCTTGTTTGCGCAGTCTCGGCCTAGCGAGCTTTAACTTGAGCCAATATTCAATACACTTTACAGTCGTTATAACGCGCAAAAATAGTTGCCTGTTTCTCTACATAGGCTACCAGTTTCGTTGATGTGTGTAAGTGAACGTTCAGAAATCATTTTATTGCAAACAAATGGACGTTTTCAGTTTGGTCACTATTCTATAGTCTCCTCATATTTCAGCTGCATATAGTCTATTAGAATGGGTTCAGACTGCTTGTCAAAGAGCTTCAAAAACAAATTTATACCTAAAGTGTTTAGTTTTCTTAATGATTCATTATTTCCATCACGTCTTTTTGTCTTACCTTTTTTTTTGACAAGACTTTGCTAATAGTCAGTATAGTAGTGATGACAACCACTCACCCCTAGCTATTTGTTCGAGTTAGTCATCTCAACTTCGTTATTCAAATTAAACTTTTTTTTTCTTACACTCAAGAAGCCAGTGTGTGTGTGTGTGTGTGTGTGTGTGTGTGTGTGTGTGGGGTGGGTGCGCGCGCGTGTGTGTGTGCTAGAAAGCTCCAGAAAGACACTGGAGGTCCATTGCATGGCGAAAAGCAATTTTTGCTAGCCGGAGGGGGGGGGGGGGGGGGGGGGGGGGGGATGGTCCAGTCAGTCACCCTATTAACACACACACACGCAGTATGTAGGGAAATAAAATCTAAAGAGAGATGGACAGCAAGTCTTCGTAGAGGAAAACCCCCAACCACCACCACCCCTTCTTACCAGCCCTCCCCGCATGCAACTCTCTCAGCACTTATCTTCTTACATTCTAAGAGGAGGGGCCTCATCCAAGTGTGTCTGTAGCTCCCAAGTTCGTCTGCTACGATTGTTGGCTTAGCTCTTGGTGTATGTGTGTGTGTGTGTGTGTGTGTTGGCTAAATCTGTCTTTGTGCCTGTGTGTGTCACTGTTACTGTGTGTGTGTGTGTGTGTGTGTGTGTGTGCGCGCGCGCGCGCACGCGTGAGTGTGACTTCATCATGTTAATGGCCTTTTAATAGTTTTATCAAATTTGTTTTAGCTAAGCTGCTTTTTCAGTCTTTGTGTGTATCTGTGTCAGCGTGTTTGTGTGCATGCGCAGAAGGTTGGGGGTTATTTACGACATGCGCAGAAAGAGGAAATCCCTCACACGCTAGGCTAGCATACTTTCCAAATACATCGTAGGCAGAAACCGAGACAAAACCGACAGGATATAGGTACGGAAGTAGAGAACGCGCTGAACCCACAAATGGCTGCCAACTTTGTGTTTTTCACCGACGAAGGCAACTATTGCGGAGAAACCGTATTTTCCGGGACAGAACGAATCCATTGGACACGTTCAATGACGACGAAATTCTCGCTAAGCTAAGAATACGTCGTCACAACATCTTCCAGCTGACAGACACTCTCCGAGAAGACATTGAATTTTATTTGCACAGACTGAGACACGGAACTCTGCCCCCTGCTCTACAAGTGTGTCTGGCACTGCGCTTTTTTTTTGCCACTGGCACATTTCAAGATGCTGTTGGTGAAACAATCGGCGTGACTCAGCAAACAACATCAAGAATTGTTAGGAGAGTGACACTGGCCTTGTTGCGTCGCTTACCTGTGGAAAGTGAAAATGCCAGCTACTGATGCCGAAGCCGATGCAATCAGCCAGAAATTCTACGGGTTAGTTCGTAAAATTGTGGCCAAAATAAACGTGATGTGTGTGTTTGTGACTGTCACTTTGTGTGCGTCACAGTCTGTGTATGTGTGTGCGTGATCTGTCTGACGTCTGTTCATTCTCAGAACTTTCAGTTCAGTTCAGTCCAGTTCAGTTCACTTGGGACTTGAGATAGCCTCACAGCTTTTACTGTCCCAATCATCTTATTTATATAATAAACAGTGGTTGCATAATGCATGCGTATGCCCAGGATTTATTTTACTCAGTTCTGGCAATCAAATTGAAATTTTAACATATTTAACTTTGCATTAGTAACCAGAAGGTTTTTAAAAGTATTCAAATCTTTTGCTTTTTTTTAGTGTGTGCAGGTAGTTTGTTCCAATATGGTGCCACTCTGTTACTAAAGAAAATTTCTAATAATAGTGCGACAAATATTTATTTGATTTTGTTATCAGAATTTCTTGTAAATTGATTTGAGGTTAGTTGAAAAAAAATCTGTTAAAATTTGTACTGTTAAGTCCCATGAATAGCTTGTAAGTCTCAATCAAGTCTCCCCTTATTTTTGGAACTTTAAACGATGGTAAATTTAACCTTCGCAATCTATCTGCATAGTTTATATGTTTAAACTCTTTAATTAACAAGGTGGCTGGTTTTTTTGCACTCTCTCTCAATACTCACTGAATGCCTTTTTAAGTAAGGGACACCATATCACATTTCCATACTCCAGGTGGGGGTCTAACTAATGACTTGTATAGTATTGTAAAAACTTCAGTATCCAAATATGAAAAAGACCGTCTAATTATACCGAGCATTTTGTTAGCTTTCATTATTGCACTGTTTATGTGCTTATCAAATTCCAGACAACTATCAAATGCTACACCAAGATCTTTTTCTTCTGAAACAGAATCAATATTTGAGACAGCATCATTGTATTTCATAGTATATGTATATTCTGGATTATTTTTTCCATAATGTATAACCTTGCATTTACCTGAATTAAAATATAAATTCCATGTTTCACTCCACTTAATTAGATTTTTGATCAGCATCAGTTTGTAACTTAAGATGGTTACTTACAGAATCATATATTTTCGTGTCATCTGCAAATATTTTACATGTACTAATTACACATTCTGGCAGGTCGTTTATAAAAACTGTGAACAGAATAGGTCCAAGAATACTTCGCTGCGAATACCGCTTAAAATATCTATACTTGAAGAATAATTATTTCCAACTCTCACCCTTTGTACTCGATTAGAAAGAAAACTCTTAATCCAATTGTATACATTCCCATTTATACCATAGCCTTCTAATTTTTTCAACAATCGGTTGTGCGGCACAGAGTCAAAGGCTTTCCTAAAAAGTAAAATCCAAGTAAATTATATCAAAAGCAAGCCCATCGATCATGTGTTTGTAAAATCTTCTGTTAATTCTAAAAGTTGTGTCATACAAGATTTACCCTGTCAAAACCCATGTTGGCAATCTGAATATAAGAAAAAATCATTCATGGTTTACTATTGCATCTCTCACAAATGACTCAAACACTTTGCAAAGGATACAAGTCAAACTTACAGGGCGATAATTTCCTGGGTCAGACTTGGGCCTTTTTTAAATATAGCAGTTACAGTTGCAAACCTCCAATCATTGGGGTACCACTCCTTCACTTATTGATCTGTTAAATAACACACACAAAGGTACTGCTAATTCTGCACATAACTCTTGTAATACTCTAGCTGGTGAACCATCTGGACCAAAAGCTTTAGTGACATCCAGTTTACTTAATTTTTCTTTTGCTGCTAATGGTATAATAACTATATCACACAGAATTTTTCCATCGGATAAAGAGACGCTGTTGATTTCACTTTTCAGGAACATTTTCAATATTTCATGTATGAATACACTAGAAAAGAATTTATTTAGCATCTCGGCCTTATCATTATCACTAACTGCAATATAACCATCTTCTGTTCTCAGTGGACTAATTGAAGAGTGACATTCAGTTTTGAGCAGACATATTTCCAGAAGCAGTTAGGGTTTTTCTTACTATTTTTTTGCAATTTCATGCTCATAGTTAATTTTTGCTTTCCTCACCTCTCTAGAACATTCATTTCTCAATTTAATATAATTTTGGTAATGTACACCATTTTGTGTGATAAAAAATCTTTTATATAAATTGCACTTTTTGAAAATTTCTTTATTACAGATTTCTTTATCGACTTTGGTCTTAGATTTTTGTTACCTTTACTTTCAATTTTGGGTATATATAAATCCATTGATTCTTGAATTTTATTTCTTTTAGTTGACCAACATGTTTCCACATCTAAGCTGTCTAACTCAGTCCAGTCAACCTTTCTAAAATCCACTCTCATTTTGTTGTTATTCCCTTTTGCATAATTATATTTATGGCGTTTGCTTTGCTTGTCATAGTCCTCAATTGCAATATTTACATTAAATATCAGCACATCATGATCGCTTTTCCCAAATGGACTGTGGTGTTCAATGTCAGATATCAGGATATCGTCGTTTACAAGAATCAAATCAATCAGGCTAGGTTTTTGTCAAATCAGTCAGCCTCGGACAAGCAGATTGATCTAGCTCCCAAGTTTGTTTGCTACAATAGGTAGCTTAGCTCTTGGTGGAGTGTATGTAGGCTAAATCTGTCTTCGTGACTGTGTGTGTCACTGTTACTTAGCGTCAGTGTGTGTGAGTGCGACTTCTTCATGTTTATGGCCTTCTATAGTTTTTGTTAAACTTGTTTTAGTAAACTGCTTTTTCAGTCTTTGTGTGTGTCTGTGTCAGTGTGTTTGTGTCTGTGTCACCGTGTGCCTGTCTGAGAGAGTATAGGATGTTATTTCGGGTTTAACGTCTGCACCACCATCGGCCTTGGTCCAGGGGTCATTCCATACAAACAAGAAATTGAATTATTTTAATGGGTCCACTAGGGACAGTTATCAAAAAAGGACCCTTTGTAATTCTTCATTTGTTTGAGTATGGGATGTGTGTCACTGTGTGTGTTTGACCTTTCATCAAATTGAGTGTTAGGTTGCTTTTTTCAGGATGAACCCAGGTTTTTTCTAACGTCATCGGGTGCATTGACGGAACCCATATTAAGATTAGAGCTCCAACGGAGAGGGAACAGGAGTATATCAGCCCCAAAAACTTTCATTCCATCAATGTGCAGGTAAGATTGTTTTTTGTTGTTCTTGAAATGTAACACGCAACTGAACTGAACAGACTAAGAATCACAAATCCCTTTTTGATGACTTCATAAGCTTTTTTTATTTTTTTTTTTTTTTATTTGGGCTTGTGTTATGTTGTTTAGAATAAATATAGATCTAGTAGCATTTTCGCTAATTTTCTTTTTAAAAAGGGGTGATGATACACAGCATATAAAACAATTGAAGTTCTGCATAGTAAAGTTTCAAGACGAAGTGACCGAGGGCGGAAAATGAATCAAAGTTTATGTGTAGAAACTATGGCTGTGGGGTGCATGTCTCTCTCTCCAGTGGTAGCTAAGCACTGCACACTCTGGCTGCTTAACAACCCTGTCTCGGGCGTGGTACTCGAGGGATGCCAAGGATTTGAAGGATGCTTGATAGTGATACCCGGTGTTGATCGGTTGTGGCTGTGCATGAGGTACACATACACACACAGACACAGTGATACACACACATGCTGACACTTTGACACACACACACACTCACTGTGATTTGCAGAGACCCCGTATGGGTGACCATTACTGGCAGTGGTATAAATGTTGCAGGTGATCTGTGACGCTGACTTGTTGTTCATCAACGTCATTGCTCGCTGGCCTGGGTCAGTGCCTGATGCACAGATTCTTCGCAGGTGTGCCATTTTCCGGGATTTTGAGTCCCCCAGGTTTGTTTTTTTTTGAGTGCTTCTGTGTTTCCATCTTTGGAGTAGTCATTCCAAAGATACTGCAAGAAATCTTTGTAATATTGTCACAGGCACAAACTACTCATGAAAAAAAGCTAACAGGTCTGCATTTTGTGGAGAAAAAAAAATCAAAGGCCCATATATATTTTTTTGGATGCCAAAGTATGTTTCCACATGGGGGTATTCCAAAGAGCATGTGCAAGTCTATGGATAATGACACAGTTTTCTAATGCATGATGGAAGAAGAAAATGGGGATGATTAAGATGATTCTATAGAGTTCTATTAGCTTTGAGGCTGCATGGAGGGTTGTTCTCTTTGCTGTCTGTTATAATGTAGTATCAGTCTTTTCATGGGGCCCATAGCTCTCTGAGTAGTTGACCTAAGTACGGAAAATTCCAATATGGGTCTATTTGATTCAAACCCATGCATCCTGATAGGTCAGCCTGCAATTATAACCATTGTGATTCAGTTGCCAGTATGAAGATGTGGTCTGTGGTGTTGCTGTAGTTGGGGCAGCTGATCATTGGTCGAGAGTCAGTTTCTTCTTACCAGTCTTTGTACTGACTTTTTAACGATTTAGCAGTTTCAAATGGAGGGCGGTTCACATTGGGACTTGCGCTTTTGTTCATGCCTGATGTTTTCTAGTTTAAGCTTCTTCACTCTGTAACGCTGGAAAAACGGGTGCTGAAGAGATTCATCTACACCTGCCTAAACCCCCAAAAAATCCTAATCCATGGTGAGGATAAGAGCAAGAATGGAAAGGGGCACAGATCTCACACATGCACATTGCCATCACAAGTCCCAAACAGAAACCACCACCTGAGACCATGACTCTGGTCCTGGCAATGAGGAGACTGAAAATCTGCATGGCTCACTTCCAACATATCAAAGTTTGAAAGGCACAGGAAGAAGATTATTGGTGCACAGCCAGCAACACACACCACCAGGATCAAACTCATCATCAGTTCAGGGATTCTCCTTGAATTTACTAACAATTTTTGCTTTTTTTCACAGGAAGCCAGTGCCAGGTGTGATACTAGGTGACAGTGGGTACATGTTACGGGACTGGCTGATGACACCAATACCAAATCCAACCAACCTTGCTGAACGGGCGTATAACTATGCTCACTATTCCACTTGGTGCACAGTTGAGCAGGCCATTGGGGTGGCGAAGAGAAGGGCGCGCTGCCTCCACAGTGGCTTGCGAGTGGAGCCAGCGAGGGCTTGTGAGGTCAGTGTAAGCCAAGAACAAAAAATACTGGTTGAGCTAAAGTTCATTAGCTCCTTTGCAACAACTACAAAAGTAAAGATACTGTAATGCAATATTACTTCAGGTTTTACATGTTGTAAAACCATAGTAAATTTAATTAATCACTTCACCATATCATTATTACTTTCCTGTATAAATAGGCTATCACTGCGGCCAGCTAGGTGTGAGCACCCTTTTTTTTTTCTGCGTTCCAGAATCATGATTCATATTTCCAGACCAGTTTGATGGATGAAGGCTGCTGTTGTCTTCAGATCCTCCATTGTGCCCCCATGCTTTACCACAAATGTGGCTCTGTGCGGCCAGCGCTGTATCAGCGCGTCCTAGTAATACTAAAGGGGGCAGGACTGAAGAATGTGCTCTGGGGTTTGTGTAGCCCTGTCTCACACGGACATTCAGGACATGAGGTGTGTGCAATAGCCCAGTACAATGGATGGGGGCTTGCAGTCAATGGTGATATATTCGTAGTCTGAAGATGTGGTCTGCACTTGGGACAGCTGATCACAGGCAGATGTAAGAGTTCTTCTTCCCAGAGGCTTCTGTACTTACTTTAATGATTTCGCAGTTTCAGATGGAGGCTGGTTCATATCGGGACTTTCTCATTCATTTTTTTTTTTTATCACTATGTAACATTGGAAAACGGTGCTGAAGAGATCTACACCTGCCTGAACAAAAAAAAAAACAACAACCCTAATCTTAATCCATGGTGAGAATAAAAGCAAAAATGGAAAGGGGCATCACAAGTCCCAAACAGAAACCACCACCTGAGACCATGACACTAGAGTCCTGGCGATGGGACTGAAAATCTGCATGACTCACTTCCAACATATCAAAGTTTGAAAGGCACAGGAAGAAGATTACAGATGCACAGCCAGCAACACACACAACACCAGGATCAAACTCTTAATCAGTTCAGTTTAGTAGTATATTTGAAGTCTTTTCATCAAACATGATATTGGACTGAAGTGAAGTGAGAGAAAAATACTAAAGAAGCAAACAGAAAACTGCCTTGAATAAAGAGTTATAATAAAAAGGAATGCAATACTTAACCCCTTCACTGCCACAGTATAATAGCACATTTGAATAACTGTGCCAAGGTAGTATATAATTTTGCTTTTTTGGGTAGGTTCAGTAAAACGGTTACTGCTCACACTATTTCTTGACAAATCTTTCAGATTTTTGGCATGTTTTGTTGTTATACATTGATCTATAATGCCCTGTCAGAATGACTTATGTTGATAATTAGTGTAGCAGAAATTGACATAGTTATAAAAATTTTACCCAAAAAAAACAGTTTTCGAGTATACATAAACACATTGTGCCAAATGAAATGTGTCAACATCAGCACTAACACACATGACACATGACAGTCATATAAAATTCCAAGGAATGTTGTTCTTGATGATAATCTGCTCATAATTGGGGGTACTATTTTTTTTTTAGGTAAAAAGGGGCATAATCATGCTTTTCACTGTATGTTCACTAACATGTACATTACTCATCCATTTATCGAGTTATCTGTTAGATTTTTTGTGAATTACTTCCTTATACCCTTGTCTACAATTTCACATATTCTAATTTGATTTTTTTTTAAATGATGATGGTTCACACTAGTAACATATGACAAAACAGTTTTTGTTTTATTTTCAATTTGAGAGTTTTAGAAGAATTCAGCACATAAAAGCACACTAAACACAGCAAAAATACCTTTTGGTGTTTGCTCAACAACATTAAAAACACCTGGGATTCATATTGTTGTCAGTAAACGTCCCTCTGTGTAACAATCTGTATGTTACTGGGGGTACCCCAATTCTACTAGAAAGGGGCATAATTTTACTATTTGGGGTAGGTTCAATACCTCAATCGCTGTTTATCTGTTTGTTCACATATGACTTAGATTTTATGGCTTCTTGTTCCTTTTACCCCAAGCTATGATGCTATATATATATAATCTAGTTTTGTTGGTCATTAGGGGATGGACAGGGATGTGTAACAAATGGTGGTTTTACAAAAGAACAGTTTCTGAATATATGCACATGTTACAACACATAAAACCTGTAAAACACTGACAAAAACTTCTGTTAGTGTTTACTCAGCATCACTGTAAGTATACAGTGTGGTTCAAATTGTTATAGTATAATACTTATTGGTATATGTTCAAAATGATGACCATGGGGAAAAAGTCTGAAGAAAAAAATAAAAAAATGTCTGTTGAAAAGAAAAAAGAAAATCCCCTACACACATTTGTTATAACACAAAACACTGTGGGAGCTGTGTTAGTATTTGTGAAACAGTACTTACATTACTGCCATGCTGGATCACCTTCGACTGGCATGGCTGCATTGTCGTTGAAATGCAGAGACTGAAGAAGAATCTGAAATACAGAATAAAAGTTTCAAGATAATTGGGCAATTGGGCAGGCGCGCGCACGCGCACACACACACACACACACACACACACACACACGCACACACACACCACACAGTAAGCAGACCCACAATTGGGCACACACACACACACACACACCACACACACAGTATGCAGGCCCACAATTGGGCGCGCGCACACACACACACACACACACACACACACACATGCACAAACACACACTAACAGTATCACACACATGTGAATGTAAAAACTCCACAATGGCACAAAAAAACTGCTGTGGATGAGTGCTTCTGTGTTTTACAAAATGAACAAACTTGTGTGGAAAACTTGCATACAGAAATAAACAATGCTTAGGCACACATCTGAGCACACACACACGCACGCACACACACAGTCCCACCTATCCATAAAGGCATTATTAGCCATAATTATGTGGTTTCGGTAGGAGATATGGCAAAGAAGAGAAATACAGAAAATAAACAGTGGAGGAATGAAGAATCAAGTAGTAACAAACAAAAAAGGAAAGAAAAGAAAAATAGAGTTACTTGCCTAAATCCGGTTTCTGGTCATGAAGGAACTGAAGACTGGAGCTCTGTACAGCTGAAAATTGGCACAGTTGACTTTCAGACCAGGATTTCCAGTGAAAACACAACCAAGGCTGGGACTGACCACGCCCCATGCCACGCCCCCCGGCCGCTTCCACAGGACCCTCGCCGTTGTCCTGAGCCCCTACCATGTCCATGACCTGTAGTCCAAGCAGAGGCATGTATCAAACTTGTGTACTAGTTAACTAGGGAAAATTAAATTCCCAGAAAGTGATGACGTCATTTTTTCCACAACTGTGTGTGTGTTGTCATCGTTTGAATATCGCCTGACCACTTGTGTACAAGTTTCATGCCGTATCTGCATTATCTACAGGAAAATAAACCTAGTCGAGTTTGGTATTAAAAATAATTGTCGAGAATTCGCCTATTCAGTCATCTGAAGAGCACAGATATATTACATTTTTCATGACAACCACTAATTATCAAACTAACAGCCCCACTTGTAATGGCCGCTCAGCAATGCCGAACCAATTGTTGCTAGACTGGCTTTACACAGCTGACATTCAGTTCGCCAAGTACAGCGCGGTTAGCTGGCTGGTGGGGAGCAGCCTGCAGAAAACACCCCTTTCCCTGACCTGCATTCACGGCTTGGCCTCTGCAGCTGTGGGCGAGCTGTAAACTCCCCTGCCTCTCAAAACTAAGTGGCTTGCTGTGAACAGCCGTGTTACGGCATTTTATAGGGAAAGGGGCCGTTCCTTGACACCTGTAGAAGAGGTGAGAACATTTTAGATGGTCGTCTCCCAAGTAGATTTTTCTGCTTTCCGTGATGAAGTTACAACGAAACACACTCGTCCCGGGCGTAGCGATTTTCAGTTTTCACGATGAGCTTTACTCGTCTCAGGCAGGGAACGGGTTAACAAAACAATAATGTAACTACCTTTGTTTTTTTCTTTTTTTTTTTCCCTTGAACAAATTAATCTTGCACTCTTTTTGTTCTTTTTTGAGCTGCCACAGTTTAGTGGTTAGCATTTGGGAGTTACAAGCAAGAAGTCCTGGGTTCGAAATTCCTGGCACTGTTAGTGTGTCCATAGGAAAGGCAGTGTAATCAAATTTTCATAAATCCAACCAGGTGCAAATGGGTGCTTGACTAAAAAATTGTCATTGGGGAGGTTAAAATGTTAAAAGGGAGAAACTGGGCCCCACCTCACTATGCCAAGCCTTAGACACACAAGGAAAGTCATTGTCCTTACAGCCTTGATAAAAAGCTAAGGTTTTTTTTTTTTTATCTTTGACTACTGGTTCACACATTTTGCCAGATATGTAAATGTGCAAATTTCATGGAAACATGTACCTGTTCTGTTTGGTTTTCCAGATCATCACACTGCCTGCCTGATCCTGCACAACTTGGCAAGACGCAACAACATTGATCTGCCACCGGATGAGATTGATCTGCCACCAGACTCTCAAGAAGGCAACGTCCACGGAGGTCCAGAAGTGAATGCCCAAGCTGAAGAGGGTGAACAGGCCAACCCAAGGTGCACGACGCAAATGAAAGAAGGCGACAGGCTGCGGGTCAGTTAGTTCAACAGAGTTCATTGAGCGCTATTTTACGGCTGCATAGTTTCAGATACTCCATTGAGAAAACAAACCTCTCTTCAGAAAGGAGATTCTTTTCCAGACACTGCGGGCTGGCTGGGAACCAATGATGCCGGCCGTATTGACCCAAATTGGTCTAGTACAAACATCACACACAACTCATCATTGAGTTGACATAATACTGTATTATGTCAATTCTAGAAATGAGATTCTTTTCCGGACAGTCTTATTTCTCAGTTGATACCAATTCATGCATCACTTGTTAGCAAAACTATCCCTGTCACGCACGGACATTCAAGGGACACAGTTGTGCATATTGTAAGGCAGAGTTATTGCAGCGGTCAGTTCTTTCTTTTCCCGTGTCGATATTTGGAGTTTACGATGCATGGTTTTTTTTTGTGTGTGTGTGTGTGTGTTTTTGGTCAAGTCATTATTGGTAGGTGACTGACCAAAGAGGGGGGAGTTTGTGCCTGTATTTGGCTGTATCCATTCTTGTGATTTTGTGGTTTGTTGCCTTGGTGATTTATGGGTGATTGGTTGACCAACTATCAGGGATTTATAATCTAGAGTCTGTGCCAATACACAGTTGTTCCCATACTGAGAAGTGTGGTCTCGTCACCCTAGGTGACTTATTGCTGATTGGTCTTCTGGCAAGTTGGTGTTTCAAGTCTGTATACAACTGTCATTATCTATGCCCCTATCTGGAGTTTAATCGTGCTGTTCTCTGGGCAACCTATTGATGGTTGGTCAAGTGAGGGTGTGGCCTTGTCAGTTTCATTGTGTCTGTCAACTCTTAAGTGTCGTCTGTTTTTTGACTGACTGATTCAGTTGTTCACGACTCCTGGCTCGAGACGGAGGTCTTCTGATCCAGTGTTTGGTGAGGCACGTTTGCCACTTTGTGTAGTGGGCTGCCAGGAAACCCATCGGTGTGTCCTTGTGACAGCTCGGGATTCCAAGCAGATGTAATCGATGTGTCAGTGTCTGTCACCAGTGTCCACGCCTTCAAGGGGGCGAGGGTTTCCCCGGTCTGGAGCTGCTATGGTGGGTGTTTGTCCTGTATTGTCTTCGCTGGTCATCATAACTCCAGTGTCGACAGGGTTTGACCGCTCTGCTGCTGCAACCTCTGGTGTGAGGCATCTTACGTGGTACTGCTCTGTTTCCCACTTCTTTCTGGCCGATGTCTAGGTCATCGCTACAAATGACTGGGAGGGGGCGAGCTCATCCTTCTGCGAGTGTCGGAGCTCCCCCTCCTGCTGCTAAGATCTGCTGAGCTGCTGGGCTCTTCATTTTCTTCAATGTGTGTCACAGTGTACTTTGAATTAGTGACTCCATGTTGAACCTTGTGACATCGTCGATTCTTCATCGATTGGCACTTCGTCTGCTGGGGCATCAGGACCTCAGTGACAGTGTGGTCACCAGTGCACGAACCATGAACATTCGTGAAGGAAGGGGAAAAAGTTGGAGTGTGGGAATTAATTGTGTGAAAAAAAAAAAGATGGTTCGAGTGTGCGAAGGGTGAATGGTATCGTGCATGAGTTGTTTATAATTATATATATATAGAGAGAGATTTAGATATATTTGTATGTGTTGTGTGGAGGGGGAATTGTAACATTTTTTTTTTTTTTTTTTTGGGGGGGGGGGGGGGGGGGGGGGGTGGTCGTTGTGTCCCCTTGTGGTTTGTATCGCACGTGCACTTTAGGTTCAGTGGGCCATCCTACCTCTGGATGACCCAGCCCCAGGTTACCACGTGATAGTCCCTTGAGTATCCCTGGTCAGGTATTAACCCTGTTGGGTTGGGGTCCTTGAGGCTTCCTGGATTTGAAGGTGGGGTGTTGGGGCATTTTCATTGTGTATTGCTGATTTTGTGTTGTTTTTTTTGTATTATTGTTTGTAGATATTTTTTTTTTTGCCTATAGAGTGTGGGGTAAGATGAATTTGAATAAAATTTGACTGTTTGTTGCACCTATTATTTGGTGTTTTCTATTTTTGTTTGTGGTGTTGGTAGTTTTAGAGTGTGGGCGGGGTGGATTAAAAGGAGGTACCCTTCCACATTCAGGTATCCCTATCACTGCACTAGGCGTAGTGACAATCCCCATGAAAACTACATAGAATTTTACCCAAGCATGTGTGGTCTCAGCTGTTTTACAGCGCCTCCCTGTGAATAAGATGACAGAATGTTGGAAATAGTCATACCTGTGATAAATGGTTTCACATTTTGACTGGACATTGGCAACAAGTGTGTAAACACAATGGTTACATGACTCCGTATTTTTAGCATAACTTACTTCCAAAGGGAAGAAGAACATTTTTCAACAGCTAGAAACATTTGAACACTCGACGAAACAATAATTCTTCAGGTAGATGAGGGAACAAGAAATTAGGTGCGATCCAAAGTTGCTGAAAAAATACAACCACCAAGAATTACGTCAAACCACATAAAAAAATACATAAAAACTTTCTGTTAAGCATTACTTGAGAACTAAATGTGTTACACCTCTCTCTAAAAATAATGGGAGGAGAAGCAATCTTACAGTTGTGCAAATCCCTGAAACTGACCCAAGCTCTCGTTTAGTTTCAGTATTTGTAATTGTTCTCTCTCGATTTGGAGATTGTTCAGAGCAGTTGTACTGTTATAAAAACTCTCTCCTACATTTGTGGGTTTCCACCTGGCTGTCACTTAGCTGTTCTAAGCAAGCATCATATTCCATTAGCTTCTCAGATGCCACGAATCTGCTCTTCATTCCATGGGTAGTCAGTGCCACGGCTATGCCTGAAATAAGAAGACAAGAGTTTTTAATGCACACCCATATTTGGCTTTTCTAGTGGTTTTTGTGCAAACATAATCAGTACAGATACAGCAAAGCTGTCATGTTTATATCTGAGATCAGATTGTGAGCATTTATGTGGGATGGCTGGATGAAGAGTAGTCACTTCTACAATTTCTGAAAGCTTGATGAGAGGGGTACTTTCAGATAGCGACTGCTGGGATGAGAAGCGTGTGGAATGTATTACCAGTGTGTTCAATGATTCTCTATCAACATAATTATTGATTCATAGTACTGGCGTGTATGATTTTAGATACCTTGTACTTGACCTGCTCTTTCGTGTTTGTGCATTCTTAATTTTATATGTGCTGCGTTGATAAACAAACATGTATCCACTGTGTTAAGACAGTAGTTTGTGCCTCTTCTTTTCATTAAACGCTGTACAAAATGCATTTACATTCTGACTTTGCCTCAGTGGATGAGGTTCAAGAGTGAACTGCATGAAAGGCAGAACTGAGATTAGTAATGACATTAAGACTGTGCCACCGCAGATTTTCCTTCAAAGTCTTTTTCTCTTCTACATACACAGCCTCTTCAAAAAAAAGTATGATCACCGGTGAGCCTCCCCAGTAGGGTGGATATGTTTCAGAGTTGCTTTTTGTTTCTTTTCGTGTCTTTTTCCCCTGTTGCTGCTATGTGACCATGCTCCAATGTGTAGCAGCCCAAGATCATATGACATATTTCAAAATGCAATGATGGATGATGATGACGATGATGATGATGATGATAGTGATTTAGGTGCTATGGAGTTCAATTTCAGTATGGAACTCTGTGACAGGGCTGATTTTTATGCTTTTTTTCATAGCACATAAAAGACGGTATTATATTCTGCCATTGACCAGGAGACCTAAGAGAAACAGGCACTTGCAGTGTTGTTCATGAAAGTGAAGACCATGGTAGGCAGAAAACAGAGGAAATAGCCAATGAGACAACAGAGGATGTGATGGTGAAGTGGAAACCTCCTGAAAACATACTGGACACATGTGGTTTTAAAGCGTAAGGTTCCCTAAAGTCAATTAGCAGTTCCCAACTGCATAACAAAGTCTTTATAAGAAATGGGCTATTTTCTGAGAAAGGGTTTGTGCCTGCATGTCATATCCTAGAACTATGAAGGTATTTTCTTACCTGCCTTCCTTGCATCTGAAGCTAGTGTGGACACAGAACTGGCCACCCTCCAAATCCAAGACCATTTCAACTGTTAAAAAGAAAAAGCGTTAAAGATTATGCTACAAAGGTGAAAGATCCCACGGACATTTTATCACATTCATAGGCTGAGGTTTTGCAAAAAAAAAAAAAAAAAAAAAGCCCATAAATGTGGAAAATGTGAATGAAAAGTGTATGCGAACTTTCAGAAGTTTTCCTTATTCTCTACCTTTTTTCTCCCATTATATTTTTTCAGTTGTTGTTTGGACTCACTTGAAGCTCGCCTTTATGAAGTTGCATGTAAAAAGTTACACAGTTTTTACATTGTGCACACTATTTCCATGTCCAAATACCTAGTTTCATACAGAAATGTTTACTGATGTCATGTTTTGGCTTCAAGATATAACCATTTTTATGTCTTTTGGTCCAAAATTTCTTGGTCAATTTTAGAAAAAGAAATATTATATTTACAGATACTTCCAAAAAAATTATGAGTAAAAAAAAGATAGAAGTCTCTCTGCTGAGTAACATAAAACCTCAGACCATACCTGTCATACAGTCTCAAATGTAAAAGGAATCTCCTTAGCAACATTGATTGAATGCAAGGGAAAAGTAGTCTCATGGCCAGTGCTCTCTCTCTCTCACTTTCCAAAATTACTAAGCCTAGGCATCCTAACACAAATGGAGCCAATTAAGTCAGTGTGCACATACCTTCCTGGGAAAGGTTGGCATGGGCCGAGGCTGGTCAGAAGCGGCTGCTACTTGCCAAGAGCACCCCACATGGATCAGATCCTGGTGTACGCCCCCGTGTTTGATCAGGCGTCTGCTGCACGTGCAGGGAAAGGGATCGCTGCAGTCATCCGTGATCTCCAACTCATCTCTGCTGATGCTCCTTGTTTTGTTGTTGGCGACTTTAACCAGTGCGATTTGCGAAAAACACTCCCCTCTTTTTTAAACAGTATGTCACTTGCAGTACACGTTTGGACAAGACAATCATCTATGCTATGGCAACATTCCCAAGGCATATAAATCCATTTCTCTACCACCTATAGGTGCGTCCGATCATAACACTGTGCAACTTATCCCAGCTTATAGACCAAAAATAAAGACTGAACCAGTTGTGAGAAAGTGTGTGAAAGTGTGGACGACTGCGAGCACAGATGAGCTGAGAGGATGTTTTGATTGTACTGATTGGGATGTATTTTTATTGATTCCTGTGAAAATGTTGATGAAGTAGCTGATGTTATCACCTCTTATATTTGTTTTTGTGAAGATATGGTAATTCCCACTAAGATGATTAAAATTTTTCCCAACAACAAACCATGGATCTCGAAGTCTCAAAAACTCTTCTAAATGAGAAAAAGGTTGCTTTTCAATCTAAAGACAAAAAAGGGAGGAAATTGGTTCAAGCAAAGCTTAGAGCAGAATTACGGAAGGGACAAACAGAGTTTTAAAAATAAAGTAGAACAGAAATTTCAGACAGGAAAAATAGCAGACGCATGGGATGGTTTAAGAACTCTTACAGGTCAGGCAAAAAATAAAACAATTGCTACCCAGATGACAAAGGCTGAACAAAAAGACTTTTCCAATGATTTAAACAATTTTTACTGCCGCTTTGAAAGGGATGATCTGGGAGGGGAATTGAACAGGGTGATGTCACAGTTACAGGAAAAGACGAAAGAACTGAACAATGAACAAGACTTTGTGATCGATGCAAAAACTGTTGAGACTCTATTTCTTAAGCTAAATATTAGGAAGCAGTGGGTCCAGACAATATTGTGGAAGACTGTTAAAGACATGTGCCTCCCAGCTCTGTGATGTTTTAGTAAAATTTTTACTGGTCTGTGAAAGAATACTCGATTCTCCCTCGCATCTGGAAAAATTCGACTATCTCCCCCATCCCAAAGAAAAAGAATCCTACCACATTAAATGATTACCGTCCTGTTGCACTGACTTCAATAGTAATGAAATGCTTTGAAAAAATATTCTTCTTCATCATCTCCTTACCTTTACAAATCAACAACTTGACCCCCTCCAGTTTGCCTATAAACCCCATAGAAGCACCGATGATGCCATTCTTACACTCCTTCACAATGCTTTCTTGCATTTGAATAACTCCAAATCTTTTGTTCGTGTCTCTTCATTGACTTCTCCTCCGCTTTTAACACAATACAACCTCATCTCTTGGCCTTGAAACTGTTAACTTTACAGGTAGATCCGAAACTCATTCTCTGGATCATGAGCTTCTTACTTAATAGAACACAGTCAGTTCGTTTCCAATCTGCAATCTCATCTGAACAATCTACTTGTACTGGTGCTCCTCAGGGTACAGTGCTGTCCCCTGTACTTTTTACTTTATACACCAACGATTGCAGAGGTACAGAGAAAACTCCGGTCATCAAGTACTCTGACGATTCTGCTCTTGAAGATTTGTCAAACTGTGATACGGATTATTTTAGAGAGGTAGAAAAGTTCTGTTCTTGGTGCAAGGATAATTATCTGGACCTCAATGTTTCAAAAACAAAAGAACTGCTTATCGATTTCCGTAAAGATCCACCACCAGTTCCAAAACTTACTATAGATGGAAAAAACTGTTGAAAGAGTTGATGAATACCGATATTTAGGTACAGTTATAGAAAAAAGCTTACTTTTGACAAAAATGTTGAATCTGTACACAAGAAATGTCAATCTAGAATATTCTGCTTGCAAAAACTGAGAAATATTGGTGTTGCTCCTGAGATTCTACAAACCTATTATCGATCCTGTGTTGAATCTGTTCTTACCATTTCTTTTATGTGCTGGTATGGGAGTTTGAGTTTGCGATGTAAAAATGTGCTGAATGATGTTGTGAGTGTGTGTAGTAAAGTTGTGGGTGCAAGACAAAAACCAGTTTGAAAGCGTTGTACGACAGAAGAGTGCTGAACAAAGCCAGACAGATAGCCAGTGATGATAGCCATGTCCTGGCTAAGCATTATGAACTGTTACCATCAGGACGCCGGTACAGAACATTGAGAGTGAAAACAAGAGCTCAAAAAACTTTTATTCCCCAGTCAATCCATCTTTTAAATCAGTAACCTTTATCAATCAAAACTTGTTTTTTACCTACGAATTCTGAATTGTATTTAGGTGAGAGTGCACATGTGCATGTTTGTGTGCGCATGCGTGTGCACATGTGAGTGTATGTTTGTATTTGTGTTTATATGCATGCATGTGTGTGTGTGTGTGTGTGTGTGTGTGTGTGTGTGTGTGTGTGTGTGCGCATGTGTGTGTGCGCGCGAGGGCGTGCACGTGTGTGTGGTGAGCAGGGATGGATGGATACCTGTCTGTGAGTGTGGGGATGTTTGTGCAAACTTGTGTATGTGCATGGGTGCATTGTGGGACTGTAAATGTGTCATATGATACCATTTATACACAAATTTGTTTGATTTAATCGTTAAATTTACATTTATAACCATTTTAGTGTGTGTGTGTGTTTTTTTTTTTTTAAATAATAATATACAATGTAAACGATGATGTGATTATGTATGAATGTGCAATATAAGTGATATGCATAATATAATGTGCAATGCGTTTATGAAATGATTATGTTCTGTGATGTTGATAATTTTTTACGTTTTTGTGTTGGGTCGGTTTCTAGTGCTGTGTTTTTTGTGTGAAAATGCACCTGGACCGGGATAATAAAGTGTCTCTTATCTTATCTTATCTCTTATCTTATCTTATCTTAAAACATTGACTCATGAATGAGGCATTTTCTAAAAACCATATCTACTCAGGAAAATTGTTTGCCAGAAGAAAACATTACCTCACAGTCAATATTGTAACTATACAAACTATCTTTTATTTAGTCATTACATATACATAACTAAAAGAAAATATGCTGTACTATAGCATCTTTTATTACTATTATCAATTACTATGGTATTACTATACAAACATTACATTCTTGTAGCACTAGTAAGAGTAGGGACACCTGCCTGGCTGATCATATAGAACTTCCAAGGAAGGATTTACATTCGACAGACACCAGCGAACCTGTTTGGTTGGTAGTTGTGGAATTAATATGGTCACACAGTCCAGTCCAAGTGAGTGACTGGGCCGCTCAGTTACATATATACAGTAGCCTACTACATATTCATCCACTTTTGCAAAGATCGAGTTGAAAAATGATCACTTTTGATACCTATTTCATTTTGATTCAAATACACGTCTGTATTTAATTCTTTTTCTTCTTTTTGTTCACTAAATTACCTAACAGGGGTAGAAAGAATATGTACCAGAATAATTAAGTTTGATTCTGGGCCCTCAACACTGAAGAGGAAGAAGAAAAAGAAGAAGGAAATGTGATTATTTGTTTTTACCAAAGTTAGTGGGGTTTTTTTGTTTTTTTTTAATGTTTTGCAATGTGGTCCTTTGCAAAAGTCGATGGGTGTAGTATTAAAAAAGCCTTGATTGCATTAGAAAAGAGAAACATTACCTGCTTCCACACAGTCAACACCATGTATTGTGACAAGAGAACTTGGTACCACCGCAGAACTTGATGCCACTGCACCATCTCCCACTGCAACAGACATACTGCATATATATAGCAAATAGCACGATCTCCCACTGCAACGGACATACTGCATATATAGCAAATAGCACCATCTCCCACTGCAACAGGCATACTGCATATATAGCAAATAGCACCATCTCCCACTGCAACGGACATACTGCATATATAGCAAATAGCACCATCTCCCACTGCAACAGACATACTGCATATATAGCAAATAGCACTATCTCCCACTGCAACAGACATACTGCATATATAGCAAATAGCACCATCTCCCACTGCAACAGCATACTGCTTATATAGCAAATAGCACTATCTCCCACTGCAACAGACATACTGCATATATAGCAAATAACCACTACAAAAATTAGCAAACAACCCCCCCCCCCCCCCAAAAAAAAAAAAAAAAAAAAAAAAAAAAACGGCAGCTGCTGCTGTACTTATATGTCGTCAGTAAATTTACTTCTACAACGTGATTAACTCCCTGGGTACAAACCCTGTGGGTTCAGCACATTCTACTTTCAAGTTTCATAGCTATATCCTCTGGGTTTTGTCTTGGTTTCTACTATGAAGTATCTAGAAAGTAAAGGGTGAAGGTCTGATAAAAGAGGGATTCCCTCCTTCTGCGCATGTCTTGAATGACTGCCAACCTTCTGTGCATGTCTGTCACCATCAATGTTGTTGACAACATGGCTGCTAAACAGCGTGCCGTCTGCTTCACCGTAGCTGGCATTTTTCACTTCCACAGGCAAGCAATGCAACAAGCCAGTGTTACTCTCTTAACAATTCTTGATGTTTGCTGAGACACGCCGATTGTTTCACCAATATCTTGAATGTGCCAGTAGCAACAAAGCGCAGTGCCAGACACACTTGTAGAGCAGGGGCAGGGTTCCCCATCTCAATCTGTGTAAATCAAATCCAATGTCTCATTGGAGAGTGTCTGTAAGCTGGAAGATGTGACAATGAAATCTTAACGTTGTATGAATTTCGTCATCATTGAACGTGTCCAATGGATTCGTTCTGTCCCATAAAATACATTCTCCACAATAGTTGCCTTTGTCGGTAAAAAAAAAAAAAAACCCACAAAGTTGGCAGCCATCTTGTTTTGATCTAACCCAAGGCAAACTCGTGCCTTATCCTCATTGTAGGTTACCCATCCCTCACCCACTGCAAACCACGATGTTAAAGGTTACTCTCAACATATGGATCCGCAAGTAATGGACCTTCGAGGTTACAACGAGGTAAATAGGTAACTTCCCTGTTTCCAATGACATGTAAGTACGACCCCTACTGTCGTCACTGTTCTTTTCTCCTCCAACCTTCATTCTTTTTTTCGTTTTTGTTCTCTTTGCCTTTGGCAACAGCATGATTTGTTCCCGGGTTTTCAAAAGCATTGTCATGGAGAAGCAGAAAAGAAGATGGCTTGCGCAGCACCCCCAGACTTTAACAAAAAGATGCATACTACCTGTTGCTCAGACCAGACCAGGTGAGCATTGTGAGACTTAAGGAGAGGGCACTCCAGACTCAAACATCACATGTTCACAAAATTCCACATTGGCGAGTGTTCAGGGTGCCCATGCGGTACAGCCCCAATGACTGTGGAACACTTCCTGCAGGACTGTCCCACACATAAGAAAAGCTAAGAGCAGAGACCTGGCCTGCCAACACATCAACGAGGGAGAAGCTCTAAGGATCTCTGAAGGGCCTCCGCCGTGCAGCAGGCTTCGACAGTGCCTCTGGGGTTCCTGTCCGAGTGGAAGAAGAAGTTCTCATGTGTTCTGGGTGATCGACAACCTCAAAATCAAATTGTCTCATTTCAGAGTTCATACCCACATTAAGTTTTGGAAGCTTGTTCAGCGTTTGGAAATTTCAGCTTCGTGAAGTCCACTTTAGCTCCCCATCTATTTGATCAACATGGCAGACTTTTCAACTGCCCCTGCCATTGCCGTTTAGGGCTCTTGTCCCGTATTCGTAGGAATCAAGAGATGTTTGATGATAAAGTAGATGAATACGGCTATAGCAACCCCCCCCCCCCCCCCCCCCCTTCCCCCTCACTATCCATCCTCCCCGCCCTTGCTTTAATCTCCTAAGCAAAATGACTTGGAATGCTGATTTAAACAAGCTGTTGGCTACACCCGAGTGCTTCTCGATCTTGTGGAGTTTTTACTTCCTCCATTCTGCTTTCACGTGGCACAATGAGTTCAGTCATACTCATTTGTTTCGCCAAACTTGTGTGGGTGCTCATCCCTGATCTCATGCCTCATTTGTCAATGATTATGAAAGATTAAAAAAAAAAAATTCCAGCTCTGCTCTCCTAGTCATGTACTCAATCCAGCAAAGTTGCGTTCTTATTGATTTTGGTACTCATTGATTTTTACAGAGCCTCTCGGCACTTTCGGCGTTGACTACCTACAGGCACTGTTGCTGAAAACTTATCAATCTTACCTTCAGGCTGGATTTAACTTGCTAGCACTTGGTAATCTGGCCCTTACAACTCAACACATGCTGACTGCGTCTCGGTAGAGAGTCGTAGAGAGTGAAAGCAGGCAACAGTCAGTTGATTCCAGCAAGTGGCAAGTGCACAGCGCACATCTACGACAGTACTGATGCGGCAAAAGTTTTTTCTCACATGAGTCTTGAGGACTTGCCACACGTTCTAGATCAGATTTACATCTGACTTTGAGGGGTCCAGAAAAACACGGGTACACTGTGCTGTTGCTTCCAGGTCTCGGTGTGAGCTGAGCGGTGAACAGAGGCGTTGTCTTCTTGCAGGTACTAACGTTCTTTGGGTAGTGGTCGGTCGGCAACAAACGGTAGACAGTTGTTTTCCAGCATATCAGTGTACTTCTGACTGTTCATACTGCCTTCCATGAACACCAGTGGTCCAACTCTGTCATACGAAATGTATCCCCCACATCATCAATTTCAATGTAGTCTTCAGGCCATGATGGATGCAGCACAAAGCTTTGACTGCTTCTCTTCGACTTTCCTCCAAAGTTTTACACGTCCAATGGGTTTGATCACAATGGTCATTTCATCACTGAAAATAACATTTTTCCACTGATCATTCACAGTCCACTGAAGTTTACTCCTACAGTACTGCAGCTGCTTTTTTTTTGTTCACTTCCTTGAACAAAATCATTAACAACATGGTTCAGGTGGATTTTGGCTAACTTTGAAAATGCCAGAAGCCAAAGTTGAGAGCACCTAAGAAGAGGGACAGAAGAGCACATTCAGGGCAGCTTGCTAGACTTCAGTGTCAACGGGACTACCAGAGTTATTTCGTTCCTCCCACAAATCATCCCTGAGTGGAACGATTCACTGACCGAGGCTATGCATGGAGCCGCGCCTGTAGCCAGCCGTTTTGTCCAACCTCAGACAAAACGGCCGGGTTGGACAAAACGGCCGGCTAAAACCCGGCTGTTTTGTCCGACTTCCAATTTTTTTGTCGGACAAAACGGCCTGGTTGGACAAAACGGCCGGCTCTAAGTAAGCAGCTGTTTTGTCCGATATTTCACTGGCAAATAAGTATAAATTTGTCATGTTTTTTTTTTTCTTTTTCTGTCTGTCTACCCCAAAGTAAAGAAACCACGTGGAAAAAACTTAAGCTGACCATTGGCTGCCAGGGGCCATGACTATTGAGTGGGTCTTATTCTCGTGTTTTTTTACTTTACTTTTTTTTTTTTTTTTTTTTTTTTTTTCCACATTTTTAATGTCACCTCTCGCATCCCTCCACTCAACAGTTCCTTCGTTTTCTCAGACATTCATCCTTCAACATAAATTTGGCAAAGTGCTTTACTTAAAACACATTAATAACAAATTCATGTACGTACAAATATTGGTTGTTATGATAAAGAGTTCAAATGAAAGTATCCTATGAGTGTTTTCTTTACTTGGCTGTAGGGGAGAGAGAGAGAGAGAGAGAGAGAGAGAGAGAGAGAGAGAGAGAGAGAGAGAGAGAGAGAGAGAGAGAGAGACAGACAGACAGACAGACAGGCAGGCAGACAAAAACAGTGGCACATCATGATACAACATCTGAGGTGACTATGTCAAACCATTGGGGTCTTGGGACAAACAATTGATGCACCCTCAATTTTGAGAGTCTGACGTTGTCTGTGACCTTTAACTTAACCTTAATTGCTTTGACATATTTGGAGAGCAATAAACTAAACAACCTTCGTATCAAGTTTCAGCTTCCTATGTCGACCGCTGCACGATATGGCTAAAAATAGATTTTTTCGGTTTTGAAGGTCACACATCAAGGTCATAACCTTGACCTTTCAAATTTGGAAAAGGTGTATTTAAGCCACCCCCCTCCTTTTCTCTTGCTTCTTTGTGTATTTGCAGTATTGCCTTTTCCTGTGTAGATAGGGCTGTCTTTCATTTACCTTTTGAGCTACAAGTTGTTCTTGAATGATAATTCAAAACTTCGATTTATTTGACATAACCCCCCCCACACACACACAAACACACACACATAGAGCTGACCCACTTCACTGACAGTCATGATAATAGCACTGTGTAATGGTCGATTTCCGGCCTTAAAAAAAACATGTTGCGAGTTATCCTTCCTGATCGACAAAATGTGGTGACGTCACCCTTTACTTGAATGTAGGTGGGATAAAACTTTACGCCAAGTGCAACATCAGCAAGCCTAAGTACAAATTGTAGCACGAACTAGGCACAGCAATAACATGCGCATCGCCGAGCGGCTGCAACGCCGCACGGCAGATATGTTCTTTGCCCGTACACCCCCCCCCCCCCCCCCCCCCCCCCCCCCTTATATCTTAGCCCTACCTCTCTCTCCACACCGAGTAGCTGACACGCACTGACATTCAATAATTGTCTTTGTCTTTCAGACTGCTACATCACTACTTACTAAAGTACTTTCCTCACTTTTGGACACACACACACACACACACACACACACACACACACACACGTGCGCGCACACACACACACATAGCCTACATACGTGCACAGTGCGCACACACACACACACACACACATCGGACAAAACGGCCGCTTACTTAGAGCCGGTCGGTCGTTTTTTCCAACCTGGCCGTTTTGTCCGACAAAAAATTGAAAGTCGGACAAAACAGCCGGGTTTTAACTGGCCGTTTTGTCCGACCCGGCCGTTTTTCCCACCCTCGGACAAAACGGCCGGGTCGGGACAAAACGGCCGTCTACAGCGCCTCTCGGCGTGTTCACATCGGGAGCTTGTAGACTCCACCAATAGTCACAACCTGCTTTTTTTTTTTTTTTTTTTGCGCGCCAACCGCTCAGTTACAAGTGTCTGAATAATTAGCTTGTTGACTGAGGACACTATGCGGATAAAGATGAAGTTGATGACTAATTTCTTCACTAGGGGATGCTTTGAATAACCAAGTCCATGCAGATTTCGTTTGATCGTCTTT